>OW203741.1:18015329-18230054 GCA_934045075.1 Yponomeuta sedellus | reverse complement strand
CTTTTTGCCGTCTAAAAGTCTTCACATAACTCAGCGCTTGAAATTGGCAATAGGCGGTGGGCACGCGTGGCATTTAAGCCCATACTCTCTCTCGTACTCTCTGAGAGAAACCCTGTGCCCTGCAGTGGGCCGACAAAGACTACATAAAACATGATTTTCATCACCATCATCATCACCAGTTTTTCGCAGATCATCATTCCACTAGGTCGTCCTATACTACGTTTGTTGAGTCGCGGGCTTCACTAAACTTAGACTAAAAGTCTACAATGTTTTTGTTTAGTTAACATTTTTTTATGTAATTATAATTGTATACAAGTATCTCAACTATTACTAATTAACAAACCTATTTAGAGGCTAAAATTCCACCCATGCCGGGATTCGAACCCGCGACCTCTGGCTATCCGTGCCAGCGCTCGTTCCAAATGAGCTAATGGGCGACTCACCGGCATCAGTAAAATTTCGAACTTCTTACAATATTCTCTGTATTACGTACAGGCAGCGACATCTGGATGAAGTAAGTAAAAATTGTCCTTAGCACGGGTTAGTGCATTAAAAAAGAATATAGTATTACTAATTAAGTTAGGAGTATTTATAGTATATATTTACAAAAATAAATTCTGTGTAAGGTTTTGTATATGTGTTTGTATTGTATTATCATATAACAAAAGCTCACGCCTGTATCCCAGAGGGGGAGGCGGAGACCAGGGACTGCCACTTGCCACGATCCTGACAGATCACCTTCGCTTCATCAACGTTCATTAGTCGTTGCAAACACGCATGCCGGTTCCGGCTACTTTATATCTTCCCCTTTGCTAATACATCCCCTTTTTGGTCGAAGTAAGTCCGATCGGACGTCCCTTACATATATATATATATATATATATGCAATCCACTTTATCCAAAGGTTGTCTGGAAGAGATTGCTCTTGGCGATAAGACCACTATAACATTACTTAGATTTAAGAAATCATGGGTGTATTCTTTTTCTGATTGTGCAATAAAGTGTTCTCTGTCCATCTATATATTTGATTCATCAATCTTTCTTCCTTCATCCTCGTTTTGTATTGTTGTGTACAATAGTGATAATAATAGTGGTAATAATTAATGTTTATATCTATCTACACCAGAAAAAAAACAACGAAGCGGACTTATCAAAGCAACCCAGCCAATTTTCAAGCGCTTCCAATCCAACTTTGGGAGTTAAAACGCTCAGAATGTAAATGAGTCTGCGGTCGGTTACATTTAAATTGGTTTCTGTTGCTTTGATCTTATTTATCGTTTTTTTTTATCCCGTCTGTATATTACTGGTGACGTCATAATTCCTCCCCCGCTTTTCCATCGGAAAAAGGTCTTGCTTCAATTTATTTTTAACATTGAATCATACGTATGAACATAGAATTTTGCCGTTATCGTCGCTTACACTGGGTGCTTCAGAAATATCTTGTGTGACTTAAGGCTGCCGTTGCGTCTGGCATGCTATCAAATATTTTTAATGATACGAATACACGGAATCTGGCACGGATAGCCAGAGGATGCGGGTTCGAATCCCGGCATGGGTAGAAATTTTGCCTCTAAATAGGTATTTTTTAAATTTTTAATGATAGTAAAAATATATAATATACGTTTGATAGATGTGGTCGAAGGGTTTGATAGATAGGTAATGAAATTACGGACATTCATGGCATTAATAACTTTGAGAATAAAATCACTGCGTCCAAAAACTATATACATTGGTTAGGAGTATAAGATAAGATAAGATAAGAATATTCATATTCTTTATTGTACACTGGAAAAACAACAAATACAAAACAATTGCAAATATACATAGTACAATTGGCGGCCTTATTGCTAAAAGCAATTTCTTCCAGACAACCTTACGATGGAAAGGGAAACCAAATTGTATTGAAACCGTCCGTAATTTTGTTACTTATAAAACCACCAAGCCTATTCATTAATTCGAAGGCAGCGAAGCACACGAAGTGCTAGTGGCCTAGTCGAACCGAGTGATTGGAATCAATCACTTGAGTTAAGCAACAACAGGCGCGGTCAGGTGCTGGATGGGTGAGCGTCCCGTGACTACCGCTAGTGTCATTTTTCCCGAGCGCTTCCGTGCTTCGAAAGGCACGTTAAGCCGTTGGTGCCGGCTATCATGCTATGGCAGTAGTTAAGCCATATCAGTGGCCTTATGGGCGGCTTGATAACTTGTGACAGTAAGGCCCGCCACTGTCTTACAATCCTCCACCAACCCGGACTTGGCCCCCGTGGTGGAATATGGCCTAACCTTCCTGCGATGCAGGAGGAGACCCGTGCTCCAACAGTGGGGACGTACAAGGGTTGATATCGAATTCATTAATTCATAGTTTGATTCATTCTTGATTTATAGGACCATTGATTCATTTATTCATAATTTCATTAATTCATTCTTACGTTCGTTCATTAATTTTTCATCCATTCGACAATTTATTTACTCTTTTAATTATTCAATCATTAATTTATTCACTCATTCATTCATTCAACCATTGTTTGCAGTATTCATTCAACCATTCATTCGTTCATTCATTCATTCCGACATACATCTAAAAATGCCAGTAACTGGCGCTTACGTTTCACGCGGCGCTACACATTTATCCAGTCGCCACTATCGCTCAGCAGCAGCATCGTCTAAATCAATGCCAATTTGCCGGCGCCCAGCAGTGCCGCCTAATCGCGCCGATCGATCAGCGCCGATAAGGCCAAAGGGCGAAAGGTTGCCTTAAGCACCACTCGCGTGGGCCTTATATAAGCACGCCTCACCTTGGGGTGAGGACATCGGGTGTTTTTACAGACTCCTATTAGATAGCCCGGGAGGTGGCTGTGAAAAAGTGGGAACATTTTTTTGTAAATTAACTGTTTTTTTTACTTTCCGTGAGTAAGTGTCGTTTCTACTCCTAAATAGTTAAATATGTGTGTTTCTGGTTTCCACGACACAGGGTATCCTAGTGTAGGGCCAGAATCAATTTATGTTATGTAAATGTTTTGTAACATATAAATGTTAAGTTATTTCCCTGAAGATGTTGTTTCTTTTTGTATTAGGGGCACCTTGGGTAAAAAATTCGGATGCACACCTAGCCTGGTCTCTGGTTGAGATAGCAAGATGCCTATGAATGCCCCTGGGCTAGGTTAGCTATAAAAAAATGGTAATCTTTTTAAACGCTATAATTAGCACCATAAGATTTTTGTATGAGTCGTTAATTATCGCATTTAAACCTATACTGATACGAGTATCTTCACAACTTTACCTTAAATAATAAATTATTAGATATTGCCGTAAAATTTGTCGGAAGTGGGTTTATCTATTGCTAGCATTAGAACTACGCGATGATTCGCATTTTTAACGTCTAAAGTGCCGAGTGCATTAATTGTCCAATTCTGGCATTTCTTCGCCACAAAACGCGCAACTCAGTCGTACAACCTATGCAGATCGTTTCGAGCAAACGGGCAATATGCTACAGTTTCTGTTAGCTGCATCCCGGACTATCGCAGACTTCCTTCAATAGGATCTTTTGGATATTTTCATTTTATCATGGCGCAAGATGGAATATTAAGAGGCCTAGCCGGCTGAATCAAGGGGCGCTGCTGATTTTAATAAAATATTCTGCGACGGCTCTCTCTCTATTCATTGTTCTATGCTACGTAATGTTGGTTTTGCCGTATTCGTCTGTTATTCCAGCGTCGGAAAAGATTGAGACAATTTTCTCGAATTGTGTGAGTAAATGGAAAACGTGTATCGACGTGGGTTTCTGGTTGGATGCGTAAGAAAAGTAACTTGCCGTTTTGAAATTGGGTTTTGAAAGAACTTCGGACTGCTTTTAAATAACGTTTTAGAATAACTGTAAGTCTTGATTAAGTTCTAGAACCTCAAAGCTCTTCATGTACATTTTGTGTTGGAGGTCTACATTAACCAGCAACGTTATAATAATTAAAAATCACCCCCGTGCAAGTTAATTACACTTAATATATTGTATTTCAAGATAAGATAAGAATTTTTTTCATCATACATCGGGAAAAACAAAAATAAAATATTTCTATAAATATTGAGATAGAGTACAATAAACGGCCTTAGATTGAGTGATTTCAAATAATGCTTAAAAATAAGTAGCTACCAATTTGTATTACTTACTATAGCCCCATTTTTTTCTAACTTTTTCATCAAAATCCATATTTGCTATACGTCCGATTGTCTGATTGAACTTTGTGTATGTTTGTTTATTTCAATTTATTTCTGTCAGAAGATCTAAAGAGAGCAGACCGCTACAGACAGACAGACAAACTGATATGATGGTTATCTTATAAGGGGGAGATTTTTTCATTGCATGAACCATTTAATTTTAAGTTAAAATTCAATGGATGAACTACGTCTGGCATTCGACTCCCTTGCATATAAAGTTATGTCCTTTTAATGAATATGGGCTTTACTGTATAATAAAATCACTAACATTTGAGATAATTTTTGCTGCCCTACACCCAGTTTTTGTTTGAAATAAATTGATTTTGAAATTAATAACTTTTGTAACAATGTTTCCGTACAAAACAAAAAGTATCAAAAATTTAAAAATTTAAATTAAATTTTATTATCTAGCAAATCCCAAGACCAACATTAACAACAATATACTCACTTCCTCACATCACACAGTACAATCACTTGTCCTGAACCCAAACTAGGATACCTTATGCTCTGATGGTTACCAGAATAGGAAAGCACATCAGAAACATGGCAGTACACCCAAACTGAGACTTTTCGAACAAATAAAGTAGGGTTACCTCCAGTGGGAGTTGAACGTACAACCTCTGTTATGATACAAGGCATGCTGGGGATCCTGAAGGTAGTCCTGTCTGTAGTATAAGCCTTTTCAACATTCGGGGTCGTTTCGTTAGCTCACCGTCAACCACGATGTCACTTAGCGTTGGAATGAGAAAAGGACGCTACGAGTACTTTAATGCAGTCAAAAATGCATAGACTAAATAAATACAGAAACTCCTAAAGGTCTATGGGCGGCCGCCCGCATTAGTTTTTTGTTTTGTTTTCTGTGGCCAGACTTGACACTCCCGTACTTTGCAGTTTTGGGGTTGGTTTATTATTCATCTGGCGTGTATTAATTCGATGTAGGGAGACATGCCTTCCTTTCGGGATAAAGAAAAGTCGTAGTGGCAACAATAGTCAGTGGACTAACTATTCAACTGGTTTTTGTGTCTGGTCGAAATATAACCTTCGGTGACGTGGTCACAGTACAAATGTAGAGGGTAAGTAAACGTCGGGTCCTGGCGAAGCATAATAATAGCTTACAGTAGCTAAAATGGCTTGTGAGGCCTGTGACTCAGCAGCAGACGAGCGCGCGAATGCGAGGGGCGTCACTAGGTGCATGTAACGTCTATGCAGTGAGAGGGGCGGGCTGGCGGCAGGTAATCTTTCAATTATAGGTAGACGGCTGCTCCGTTCATCGTTTTCTATCGAATTAGTTTCCTTATGGTGGAGTAAAAAAGTTTCGGCGTAGCGTAAATTGTGTGCGATTCTTCCATCAAACAATATCATCATAATTAACCGATTATGTCCCCACCGAAGGGCCCCGGTCTCTTCCCTGAGGAAGAGTTAGGTCAAAGAATATAATAAGTTTATTTACTACATTGAAGGTATAGGCTTGAAAGAAAAATCGATAAGCAATAAAACTAGAAAATCCTATATTCAACAACTTATATAACAATAATAATAACTCTTATGCAACACTATTACTGATCGTACCATTTATCCCTTATCCTCCCAGGACCTGGTCCTGCACAAGTCGTATGTTGAATGAAATCAACTTCAGCGCGCCGGCCGGGCGCATTGGCCAATAGACTTGGGCAAAGTGTGTCCTTAGAGGGAGTTATTATATCTCATATCTTTGCTCACCGAGGCACAATATTATATCTATCATATCACGCTCACCACTTGTGTCCTAGACTCCTAGCTCATACGACGTCCAATCAACTAAGTGCGTGTGAAATCAAGAGACACAAGTGGTGAGTCAGTCTAGTCTACCTATTCCCTACTTTATCGAGATCACACGTTTTTTTGATGAACTTTCTCTCATCGCTCGTTGGTTACGACGAGAAATGCGGCCAAATTGTAACCGATGTTGATTTCGCTCTCGCGCATTGTGTGTGAGCTGGATAAAGTAGCAGGAGATGACTACCGTACTGAGTTGAGAGTATGTGTGAGGGAGCCAGATATAGTTGACATCTCTGGGATATGAATGGGACACACTTGACGGCAAGGGAGTTGTGTGTCCACTCATATCTGGCTCTCGAGTTACCCAAGGCTATTGGCCAACCCCTCTGAATACCACCCATAACGGGCGATATTCGCCTATGTGTGCGTTTGGTGGCGTGAACGGAATGAGACTGTGTGTGTGGGGCAGCTCTCGCGCCTTTCTATGGAGATTTCCTAGCGTGCCAAGTGTTGGTCTGAAGTGAAAATCTGTACTTATAACTAGCTTTCGTGGGAGGAACGCTCTTGGTGTAGTATTCAGGGAAGAATAGTGCTCTAAAGTATGAGTACAAATATGGGCAAAACCCGGAAGATAATGGGCTCTAAAAATGAAATAGTTTGTATTGTTTGTATGGAACTTTTAAGGTTTAGTACTTGGCGGTGCTTCTATGCATTTCTGTAGGCTTGTTCTCAACAGAACAGAGGGCGTAATAAAGTGTAATAAATTCATAACCATACATGAGCAGATTAGGAATGAATATGCTTTATTATCTTGAATGAGCTTTTTGTTTTTGTAGTGTGCTTTATGATAGGTATGTAAATGCCTATTGCATGGTAGTAGACCCAAAAACTTGTCCTAAATGTTGACAATCGTTACAAATGATACTTCATATTAAAGGTATAAGGTCAGTAAATATAATGCAACTATTTTCTAACGTTAACACGAGCACTAGACATAATAAAAATTGTATTCACACGGATTTTACTCGTTTAATTTTAAATTTTTACAATTTTGCGTCGTTTAGGCACTTTTTCAAGTAGCATGGTCTCGGAAGACTGAGGTGACAGGCATCTTTTTGAAATCATTAACTGATAGTTTACTACCCTTGGCAAAAATTACAAAAGAAATCCTGAATTTAAAAACCTATTTAGAGGCTAAAAATTTCACCCATGCCGGGATTCGAACCCGCATCCTCTGGCTATCCGTGCCAGAGGTTGCGGGTTCGAATCCCGGCATGGGTGAAATTTTTAGCCTCTAAATAGGTTTTTAAATTTATTCCTTAGCACGGGTTAGTGCATTAAAAATAAAAATAGTAGAAATCCTGAAGTTACGTTCCAAAAATAGGCAAGCCATTTATATAAAATAATTGGTTTGCCTATTTTCGAATATAACTACAGTTTTGTTTAATTATAATGCTTTATTATTAACTAATAATATTCACAACTCATGGCCGTTGGAGAGAAAAAGTTCTGACCTGGAGATCACGGACCGGACGACGCAGCGTGGGCAGGCCCTCCACTAGATGGTCTGACAACCTGGTTACGGTGGCGGGAAGTTGCAGACGGCACAAGACCTTGAAGCTTGGAAAACAATAAGGGAGCCCTATGTCCTTCAGTTGGCGTCAAATGGCTGATGATGACTCACAATATTTGGCGTCACGACCTCTGTGGCGTAGCTGTAGCGCGTCTGCCTACCATGCGAGAGGTCCCGGGTTCGAACCCCGGCCGGGGACAACAAAAAAACCCCTTCTTGGGTCTTGGATGTTTACATGTTTGTGATGTCGTTGTTTCTGGTTCCCGCGACACAGGTTATACTAGTGTGGGCAGCAATGTACGTGCCTGTATGTAAATGTTATGTTATTTTGGTATTTTTTAATAAGTGTGTGACTAATAATAGGCCTTTTTGGCCTCACCTTGAATCCTCCCGTTCACATACGTGTCCTGCCCACTACCATTTGAGTTGCGCTACTCGTTTTCCGCTATTGGTAACTTTGATGCGTTGGCGAATGGTTTCGTACCTTATTTTGTCAGCAATAATTACCTATAGATTTGGGTAATTTAACCTATAAATTTTTAATTTCGGTAAAATGTAAGTAAAATGTTAAGGAATTGTTTGTGTATCTTTATTTTTTTTAATGCCTTAACCCGTGCTAAGGCCAATTTTAAAAAGCCTATTTAGAGGCTAAAAATTTCACCCATGCCGGGATTCGAACCCGTGACCTCTGGCAATCCGTGCCAGCGCTCTTCCAACTGAGCTAATGGGCGACTTACCGGCATTAGTGAAATTTCGAACCTCTTTACAATACTCTCTGTTTGTGTATTTATAATATTTGTTGAATTGATTGTTTATCTGAATAATTTGATGACTTTTTGTAGGCATTGTTTGTATTATAACCAAAAAGTACCCGGAACCGGCGTGCCTGCATGCAACGACTTATGAACGTTGATGAAGAGAAGGTGATCTGTCAGGATCGTGGCAAGTGGCAGTCTCAGGTCTCAGCCTACCCCTCTGGGATACAGGTGTGAGGTTAAGTATGTATGCGTATGAGTATAACCGTTGATTCTAATTAGCTTTCGTGGAAGGAACGCTCTTGGTGTAGTATTCATGGAAGAGTAGTGCTCTAAAGTATGAGTACAGACCTAGAGATGACCCGGAAGATAATGGGCTTTAAGTAATTATGTAAATGTACATTTTCCTCTTTTTGTGGTGTTATTTTTATTTATCCTACTGTATAAGGTGGAAAACCTGTAAGGGCGGAGTCTATTATGAAGTAAATAATATTCTTAATAATAAACATACCATGTAATGGACCGACATCCGCGAAAGTACCACACTTTTTATCTCCTCCTCCATCTGTATCGAGCCACAAAAAAGCAATCTCAAGTTTAGAAATAAAAATAAAACACGAAAATGTAATTTTAAGAATATTTAAATACGCTGTCCGCATTACGAAATTAAGGTTGCCTTTCATTGTACGAAATTGAGGCAGTCCTTGACCCCGTTTAAATTACTTACCCACAGCTGCAACTGTAGTTGGCTGATACGATTGGGAAGTAAACTGATGTAAGCAGGCATAAGACCGATACTCTGGTTTAGGCAGGTACTTAAAATTTCTTTTAAATAAAAACTATACTGTACTGTGTAAGTACAACCCTTGCATAATCGTGTTGAGACACATACCAGAAAGTTATTCACTTGTGATCGTGGTCATATAATTATGTTACAGTTACTTGCGAAATTTTAATATCAATAAACAACAGGGTGACTAATTTAATAATATAAAATCGGCCAAGTGCGTGTTGCACCCTGCAGTGTAGGATTCCGTAGAAAGAGGGAGTTTTATCTTCTGTACAGAACTAAAAACTTTATCACCATAATTTTCAATGGATTTCGTACAAAGTTTTGTTTTTATAATCCAGTCTTTCTGCAACTACAATGTTTTTTAACGACTTATCCAAACCGTGGTATAAGTGAGATAATAAAATAATCCCTAATTTATGTGTTGGTACCCTATAGTTTTTTTTTAGATGTCAGGTATTGTTTTGGTGGCAAAATATCAGCTCTCTACAAAGTTGTAGAGAGCTGAAATTTTAAGAATAATCTCTGATTTAATATATAAATAGTCCCAAGATTCTATGTCGGCTGATAGTCTATTAACACGATACAGAAAGTGATCTTGCAAGGAAAAGCGTAAGTGCTGTAAACGGGGCACCAATTGAGGCAATCCTCAGAAAATGCGCGGGCAGCGATCGCCAGCCCTGATAGAGGCCCGAAAACAGCAAGCCCCGTAGATTGCGCGTCGACAGATTTTAAATAAAAAGGCTCCTCTGTTGTTGTAATTATTGTTCAGAATTGATTGACACAGAGATAGCGATGAGAGCCTTCGAAATTTTTGCTGCTGAGGTTTCCTTTTGTCTGATTTTTTCGAGATAGATATTAAGAGGCACAAAGAAGCAGGATCTAGAAGAACAGAAAGACAACTATTTTGCGTCTACTAAATCAGAATCTCTATAACAACCCTTGTATGTTCCCACTGCTGGGGCACGGGTCTCTTCTTCCATCGCAGGAAGGTTAGACCAGACTCCACCACCAAGTCCGGGTTGGTGAAGTATTGTAAGACAGTGGCGGGGCGGACAGTCAGAAGTTATCAAGCCGCCCATAAGGCCTCTGAGATGGATCAACCACTCCCAATATATGACAGTCGGCACCACGGTTTAACGTGCCTTGCAAAGCACGGAAGCGCTCGGAAAAAATGCTTCTAGCGGTAGTTACGCTACGGTCACCCATCCTGCACCTTATGGATGCAGATGATAAATCATTCGGTTTCAGTAGGCCACGAGCGCTTTAAATTCAAATAATAATAAATATGAATATTTTTATGCAGCCTATAACTGACTTACTGCAGGGCTCAGGGCTTCTCTCAGAGAGAGATTATTATTATTATTGTGCTTACGAAAGTTTTAGTACAAAAATTATTATTATTATAAAAATTTATTGCACATGAAAAATACTGTACAGTAAATAAAAACTTGGCTGCTGCATCTACGTATTGAGATGATTTATGCAGCGTTTAGTGGCATTCATTTTTAGACATAGATTTTTAGATTGTGTAGGCTTGCCCAGCACATATTATGCTGACTGATTAGTCGGCCTAGCCCAGGATATACTAGTGAATACGTGCAGAGCCAACCAAGCTGCGATGTTTTTCTTCACCGTTATAGTATGAAATACATCACGCAAACTACAAATTCAATACAAGAAATGAAACTTGATAATACGCATGTACAAAGGCGAGCTTTATCAATCATCATTATTTAACTACTATACTGTATACTCTGCAATAATTCGCGGAGTGCGGATATTTTTTTTATTAGTAACTTTGACGGAATCGCTCGTAGCCCCAGCTGCCTGAGTGGTCTTTAATGATTATTATTATTATTATTAATACTTTATTGCACCATAAAATTGTACAATGCGGCGAACTTAATGCCATAAGCATTTTCTACCAGTCAACCGCAGGAGGTAGAACGAAAACTTGGCAGGCGTGCAAAAAAAAAAAAAGGAAAAAGACAACCTTCCACATTATTATATACTTACACATATAATACACTAAACGTATATATTAAAATAATAGTATATAAATAATATATATATATATATATATATATATATATATATATATATATATATATATATATATATATATATATATATATATATATATATATATATATATATATATATATATTATTTATATACTATTATATATATATATATATATATATATATATATACATAAACATCACTATAAAATACATATGATCACGAATGATCACGAATGTTAAGCAACATAGGGCGCGTTCAGTGCATGGATGGGTAAAAGAGTCTGTGACTGACGCTAGTGGCATTTTTCCGAGCGGTTCCGTAAGGCACGTTAAGCAGTTGGTGCCGGCTGCCGTCGACAGATGGTGATCGTCAAGTCAGGTCAGAGGCCTTAGGGCGGTTCGAAAACTTCGGACAGTGAGACCAGCCGCTAGTCTTGCAAGCCTTCACCAATCCGGACTTGGCCCCCGTGGTGGAGTATGGGCTATACCTTCCTCAGGGAAGAGACCTGTGCCCCTCGATGGGGACATAATGGGTTGATGATGAACTTTGACGGAATGCACAGCTTTTCTCAGAGAGGAAGAGTATGGGCATAATTACAACGCGTGCCCACCGCGGATTGGCAATTTGAAGCCTTGAGAGAAAATAAATTACAGAGACAACAGTTAAAAAGGCAGAGATACAATTGGCGGTCTGTGAACTCAGGTTTTCTCATGATGTTTTCCTTAACCGTTAGTGAGTGGTATTGTTACTTGTAATGTAGGGTAAGATGCATATTATTATTGTGTTGCGAGGCAGTCTCCAAATATACGCGCTATTAGACGGACGCACCGTTTTTCATTTATTACAGTGGCTGACGAGGCTGGTTGTTTTAAAATGGCGGGCAAGATAGGCGAATTCGACGCCGCGAGTGGAAATTGGACATCGTACTGTGAACGATTAGAAATGTATTTTTTGGTGAACGCAATAAAAGAAGAACTGAAAGTTCCCACGCTTATTTCACTGATGGGGGAGGCAACATACGAGCTAATGGTGAATTTGTGTAGTCCCATCAAACCGAAAGACAAAACATACGTGGACTTAGTGCGAGTGATGGCTGACCACCTCCAGCCCAAACCATCCATACTAGCGGAAAGATATATTTTCCGTCAGTGTAGACAAAAAGCAAATGAATCCGTAGCATCATTCGAGGCAAATCTCAAAAGACTGTCTAGAAATTGTGAGTTTGGGCCAATGCTGAACGAAAATTTAAGGGACCAATTCGTGTGCGGAATCTACAGCGATATTACCCGTCAGAGGCTGTTCACCGAGGGAGAAATCGGATTACATCAAGCAGTGAATCTGGCAATAACAATGGAGGCGGCAGAGAAAAATGCATTAGCGGTAGACGTGAATGCGGTCCAATATGGCGGCGGTGGCGGCAGTGGCGCGGGGGACCTTCGTTATAGAAGAGCGCGGAGCGTGAGCCAAGCTGACCTAGAACACATGGCGGTAGCGGTGCACCGCGTACACCTGAGTAAATGCACAGCATGTGGAGACTCAAGACACAATTGGCGGGAATGCCAATATCGAGTATTTGTGTGTAGTCGCTGTAAAAATACGGGCCATCTGAGGCGGATGTGCCCAGAGGAATACCGAAACGGGGAAGTAAATAACCGAGAAAAGAGCCGCGTCCCCTTTACGCAAGCACGAGGGAACGGCGGCGGCGGCAGCGGCGATACGCAGCGACGCGGAGTCAGCCAGCGGGGCTTCATGGGGGCTCGCCGGCGCGGCGGGGCGCGCTGGAGGCCGGGCCGCAGCGATGGAGGGGCAGGTAGTGGTACCGGGAGCGGCGCTACGTACTACGTGCAAGAAAACGCAGAAGAAGCGGATCAAAGCGGACACGATCACGACAGCGAGGAGCCGGTGTTTCAGATGTCGTTGACAGATTACAGGCCGGTTAGTACGTTAGTGTATATAAATAATAAGGAAGTCTTGATGGAGATCGACACCGGTTCTGCATTATCATGCATCAGTAAACAAACTTATGAAAGATTGTTTTCTAGCTTAGAGTTAAAAAAGTGCAAACTAACTTTGAGTTTTTATGACGGTACAAAAATAAAACCTTTAGGTTATATAGAAACCCAAGTAATGCACAATAATGTCTATAAAGTACTCGATTTGTATATCATTGATAACGGGACAACGTCGTTGCTGGGACGACAGTGGTTGGCCGAGTTAAATATACAAGTTCCAAAAATCCAAACGAATAGGTTAGAAATTACATTGGATGAAAGAGGGACTCAAATAAAAAATATACATTCCAGATATGCTGAATTATTTAGTGGCGGCTTGGGTCGGTTCACCGGCGGGCGGGCGCGGCTTCAGGTGCGCGAGGGGGCGACCCCCTTGTTCCACCGCGCGCGGCCGCTGCCCTACGCGCTGCGCGAGCGCGTCGACGCCGAGCTGGACGCCATGCTGCGCGCCGGCGTCATCGAGCCCGTCGACACCTCCGACTGGGCCTCGCCGCTGGTCATAGCGAACAAGGCGGACGGGGCCATACGGGTATGTGCGGACTACAAGATGACTCTGAATCCAGTACTAGCGGTTGATAAATATCCGGTCCCAAAAATTGACGATTTGTTCACGAATTTGAGCGGAACTAAGTTCTATAGCAAGATAGATCTCTCGCAGGCCTATAACCAGATTGAGTTAGATGACTCAAGAAATTTGACGGTCATTAACACACATCGGGGGTTATTTAAATATAACCGACTCGTATATGGCTTAGCGTCGAGTCCAGGTATTTTCCAAAGGATCATGATTAACCTTTTTAAGGATATCGCCAATGTTGTCATATTCTTAGATGACATCCTTATTGCTAGCCCTACGCTAGAAGCTCATCTAGATACTTTAAATAAAGTATTAACCCGGTTACGAGATAAGGGCTTGAAACTCAAGAAGGAAAAATGTGTATTTTTTACACGGGAGATCAAGTTCCTGGGGTATGTTATCGATAATGAGGGTATACGTGTAGACAAAGAAAAAATCAAACCCATATTAGAATTAGAGCAACCGAGGAACATATCAGAATTACGATCTTTCTTAGGAATGGTAAACTTCTATGGTAGATTTATTCAAAATCTAAGTAGCATTTTAGCGCCCCTACATGACTTACTAAAGAAACATCGTGATTGGTTTTGGACGAAAAAACATAACGAAGCGTTTGAAACGGTTAAACAACTGTTATCAAGTGCCGAGGTGATGAGTCACTATGACTTATGTCGCGAAGTGGTGTTAACGTGCGACGCAAGCGCGCACGGGCTGGGCGCGGTGCTGGCGCAGCGGGACGCGGCCGGCCGCGAGCTGCCGGTAGCATATGCGTCGCGAGCCCTATCAGAGGCGGAAAAAAACTATAGTCAAATCCATAAAGAAGCATTAGCGATTGTTTATGCAGTAAAAAAGTTTCACCAGTACTTGTATGGTAGACGGTTTTTGTTACGCACAGATCATAAACCCTTAGTTAGTATTTTTGGACCGGGGACAGGTATACCTAATATGACAGCAAGCAGACTGCAAAGATGGGCATTACTTTTGTCTGCCTACGATTTCAATATTGAGTACGTTAACACTGAACAAAACACGGCCGACTGTTTATCACGCATGATAAAGGCATATAAAGAGGGTAGTGAGAACATATACCAAATCCCCGAGCAAACTCATTTACATTTTGCATCGGAGGCATTATTACTCGACTATAATAGGTTGAAGAGTTTGACTAGCAAAGATTCTCTGCTTAGTCGGGTAATAGGTTACATAAATGACGGTTGGCCGAGCGAGGTGGAAGTACGCGAGTTGAAACCTTATTTCAATAGACGGAAAGAGTTGTACACAGAGTTGGGCTGTCTTATGTGGGGTCATCGGGTAGTAATACCTAGTGAAGGTAGAAAAAGTGTACTAACTGAGCTGCACGATTCACACATGGGGATCGTGAAAACAAAAGCACTCGCCCGGAGTTATGTTTGGTGGCCGGGGGTCGACGAGGACGTGGAGGCCGTGTGCCGCGAGTGCGAGGTGTGCGCCGCGGTGGCGGACGCGCCGCCCGCGCACGCGCCGCGCTCGTGGCCGTGGACGAGCCGCCCGTGGACGCGGCTCCACCTCGACTTTATGGGACCAATTGGGGGCGTTACCTATTTAGTAGTGGTAGACTCCTGTTCTAAATGGATCGAGGTAATCGAGGTAAGTACAACTACGGCAAAGAATATTATAGCAAAGCTAAGGGACTTGTTTGCACGATTTGGTTTACCAAAGCAAGTGGTAAGCGATAATGGACCACCGTTTTCGAGCGGGGAATTTGGTACCTTTTTGCGGGACAACGGAATAGAACAGCTGTTTTCTGCGCCTTACCACCCATCTTCAAATGGTGCAGCGGAAAACGCGGTGAAGCTTTGTAAAAGGGTAATTAAAAAAGCAATAATACAATCAGTAGATGTACACACAGCGTTATGTCGCTTTCTGCTTGTTTATCGCAATACGGAACATAACACAACAGGTGAGACGCCTGCAAAACTTTTGCAAAATCGTAAGCTGCGAATGCGATTAGACATAATAAAACCTGATCGTGAGGAACATGTAAGGGAGTCGCAGCATAAGCAAATTACCGCCGCAGGTGGGGTAGAACGCGATGTTACTCTGTCCAAAGTCTGGTACCGCAATTACAGGCCAGGACCAAAGTGGTTACCAGGAGAGGTGATTCAAAGGTGTAGTGACACAGACTATTTAATTAGAGATAAGAATGGGACCGAGATACATAGGCATATCGACCAAATTAAGCAACGTTACGGTGTAGAGGGAACAGAGTCAATCTTGCGGTCCCCACATAGACCGAATCGGTCCGGGGTGTGGGCGGTGGTGGCGCCGTCGCCGGCAGAGGCGTCGGGCTCGGGTCGTGAGGCAGCGGCTTGTGTGCGGGGGGGCGCGGGTGTCGCGGGGAGGGCGATGGCGCGGCCGGGTGCGCGCACTGAGCCGTCTCCGGCTGCGCCAGCGCCAGCGTCGGCGCCGCCGCCGACGCCGCTAGAGAGCGCCGCGCCCGCCGTCGTCGGTGAACGCCGTTACCCGATCCGTGAAAATCGGGCACCGCCACGTCGTTACGGCATAGACGATGTATTTTGATTTTATTTGTTTGTATTTTAGTACGCATTTCTTATAGCATGGCGTGGCCATGGCAGAAGGAATTCATAAGTAATTTTCCTGGTTATATAATGTAATATAATTTGTACTAATTTGTAGTCTTACTCCGTCTGTAATTTGTAGTCTTGAAAATAAATAAGAACAGATTAGCTACCTTGAGATAAATTTACTACTTTTAGTATGCGCCTGTCTAAGTGAAACTCTAATTGGATATTAGTTTTAAGTTAATATATATAAGGGTGAGTAGTCATTAAGGGTGGAGGTGTAATGTAGGGTAAGATGCATATTATTATTGTGTTGCGAGGCAGTCTCCAAATATACGCGCTATTAGACGGACGCACCGTTTTTCATTTATTACATTACTAAATTTTCACGAAATGTGCGTAACAAAAATAAAATCATTGGTATGAGTCTGTTAGAATAATTTCAAAGACAACAGTTAAAAAGGCAGAGATACAATTGGCGGTCTGTGAACTCAGGTTTTCTCATGATGTTTTCCTTAACCGTTAGTGAGTGGTATTGTTACTAAATTTTCACGAAATGTGCGTAACAAAAATAAAATCATTGGTATGAGTCTGTTAGAATAATTTCAAAGACAACAGTTAAAAAGATAGATAGATAGATAGATAAATCATTTATTTTTGCTTAAAGACACACACACATAAAGCATCACATAAAAAAATAATTACATAAAATAGTTCAAGTACAAATACAGCTTTATCTTAAATACTAACTCACATGCATCGAGTTCTACGGCATTTTAGGCCGTATGTGGGTGTGCCACATAAGCTCAAAAAGGCCGTATCTCAGTATAATGGTACCTACTTTAAATAAGTAGATATTCTACTGATTTTCAGCTACAGCCAAGGTGTGAGAACGGCAATGATATTTGAATAAAACAACTACAATATTTAAAATAAAAATAGGTACAAAACGACCTTTAACCATAAACAATAAATTATACAGAATAAACCGCTCTGCTCATTAATTAAACAAATAATTCCTTAATTATTACTTGATTATGACTATTTTACCAGCAAGAGTTGCACTGTGTATAATTAGTAGTGTGTTGTTAGTGCATATATTATTCAAACAATGATTCAAGATTACATATAATAATGATTCAATTTCTCCATTCAATATAATATAACATAAATATGATTTAATAATAACAATTATTCATTCTACAAATATTCATTTTTATTAATTTATTAACACGCATTAATATTTAAATGTCAACCCATAGACACCCATTTAAAATAAGAAATAAAAAAATTGTTAAACCGCTAAATCTCTCACTATCATAAATCCTCCTGCTAGAAACTCCCAGTTTTTTGTAACTCCAGTAGGTAAGCTTTAAAATGATTTTTAAAAGTAATTTTCACCGATATTTGCCTTATGGGTGGAGGAATATTGTTCCAGCACTTGGTTGCGTGATAGCGGAAACTGCCAGTGAAAGCTGCTGTGCGGTGTCTGTGGATCTCAAGTGGCTGCCGCGCTGACCTGGGATGTGCAGATGCAAATTGAGAGAATATCAGCTTTTGATAAAGATATTCTGGGCATTTATAATGGATAATATCAAACATGAGCGAGGCTAGATGCACAAGCCTACGCGAGGCCATGTTAAGCGTGGATGTTTCGTTGAGATATGGAGTCACGTGACCACGAGGAGGAATGTCAAAGCAATATCTGCAGCATGCGTTCTGTACCCGCTGTATTAGACGCTGTGATTTATAAAGCAGTCGTGGCCCATAAACCAAGTCAGCGTAGTTAAGCCGAGACAGAATCAGAGACTCACATACAGTTATACGTGCTTTTTCACTTAGTAGGTTACGAATCTTGTACAAAATTTTTAATCTATAAAAGCAGTTCTTTACAAGGCTCGCAATATGAGTCTCAAATCGCAGTTCACCGTCCATGACAATGCCCAAATTCCTCGCTTCCTCAACACGATCAATATCTTTACCTAGTATCTGTATTTTAGGTGAAGCGTTAATAATTTTTTTTATTTGTGTCTTTGTACCCAGTACCATGTATTTAGTTTTAGCCGGATTTAATTTGAGCGCGTTCCTCTCAGACCAATTGGCTATCCTGTCTAAGTCCGCATTCATTTCTTTCAATGCCTGCGGCATTCTATCAGGGACTTCAGCTATGTACACTTGCAGGTCATCGGCATACTGATGGTACATGCTATTCTCTATTACCCTGACGAGATCCGCACAGTATACGGTATAGAGGAGGGGGCCAAGTATAGAACCTTGCGGAACACCGCGGCTAACAAGTTTGGGAGTGGAAATAAGATCAACACCGTCACGCCTTCGAAGCTTTACGGATTGGTAGCGGTCATTCAGATAACTACCGAACCACTTTACAGCGCTTTGATCCAGCCCGTAGTATGCTAGTTTTGATAGCAATAGAGGAACACTAATACTGTCAAAAGCTCGTGAGAAATCCAACAAAGTCAGGACCGTACCTCGACCAGCGTCCTGCTCTGCCAGTATGTTGTCGGTGACATCAAGCAATGCCGTTACAGTACCGCGACCTCTTCGGAAACCCGACTGCCGTGATGGCAATATATTATGACTCTCCATGTAGTTTAATAATTGATAGTATACCGCCTTCTCTAGTATTTTTGACAAAAACGGGAGGATACTGATGGGTCTCAAATCTTTAGGTTCACTTGGTTGGTCGACCTTTGGCAAAGGGGTAACCAACGCGTTCTTCCATTGAATCGGAACTATTCCAGATAAAATAGATCTGTTAACAATAGCCGTAATTACCTCCAATGTTCTTGGAAGTGTCAGCATTATCATTTCCCTCCCGATTCCGTCACTACCTGTAGCATCCGACGTAATAGACGTAATGTATTTCAAAACATCTGATTCACTAACCGATTGTAATGTCAATGTCACGGAATCGTATCTCCTACAATTAAATACGTCGATCTCCGAAAGAGGGACTGCGTCATTTGCAGTGATATCTAAAAAGTACTCATTAATTTTATTAGGATCCCCAAGACAGTCCGGAAGGTAATCTGCTTTACTTGGATCCGTTAATATTTTCGTTTTCATATTTTTCCAGAAAGGTGTGCTGTCACTAACATTGGAGTTCACACAGTGGTTAAAATATGCTCGCTTTTCTCTATATAAGCTCTGCCTGACCAATGACTTAAGTTCTATATAATATTGCTTGTGAGAATCTGACTTAGTTCGCTGATATTTCAAGCGAGCCTCGTCTCGTAGTCCGATCATGAACTTCAACATATCTGTTATCCATGGTATCGACAGTCTATTTCTAGTTCGTATCGTTATTACTGGTGCATGTTTATCAAAGATACATTTAAGTTCCGTACTAAATTTTGTGGTCATAGCATCAACAGAGTCCAATCCACATATACTCTCCCAGTCAAAATCACAGACATCCTTGTTAAAACTATCCAAATCCAAATCAGTCAGAGGCCTATACGTAATTATTTTAGGTGGCACTTTGAGTTTCTTTAAGGCCATAGTGACATTAATCATAGAGTGCCCGAACGATCCCGTAATATTTGTCACTAATACCTCACGAACTTGACAGTTGGTACATACTACATCAATCAATGACTCCGATTCAGTTGTGGAGTGTGTGTATTCACTAACTACTTGATTAAGATCCATTGAATGCAAAAATTGTTTAAATTTAATTGTTTTACAGTCTGACGAATCCAGCATATTTACGTTAAAATCTCCTAATAACACTATATAATCAAAATACGAAAACCTTGTGACCGAGTCAGTTAATACATCAATGAAAGTATCAATATTCATCCACTGTGGTCTATAAGCAGTACCTATCACCAGCCCATACCCATTAATTTTTGTAGAGATCCACATTTGTTCGATTGAAGCGTCCACGTTTTTCATGTATCGGACCCGTATATTGTCGCTACAAATAAGATTACATGTATAGCATTTGTAAATATTCGGTAATAATTTAAAAACCTTGTATAGTTATTGTGTATACATATATTCGAATGCATATTACATTGTGGCGTTTGTAAATAGATATTATAAGTTAGTATGTGGTTGCTGAGTGTAGTCTTGTTTAGTTTGATAGTGTAAAATAAATATGATGTTTTTAAATTTTTTGCCGCAAATTGCTTTACAATCCACTGGCCCTGAATAGTTAGGTACAGAGAAAATGCACTCATTAAATTTTCAGTACAATTAGTTTTGTGAGCATAAATACATATTGCCGCTATCTGTGGAAAAATATCCATCAGTTGATCGTTCTGATACAGAAAATTTACTGTCATTGTAAAAGTGTTAAAATAACCAAACAGTAAAAATTGCGAACTTAATCTAAGAAATGCATACAAAAAAGACCAAACAATCATTTTATAAAATTTTGAACGTCCTGTTCACTGCGCATGACGATCCTCGGTGAGGCCTGATCTTTTCGGCCGTATATGCGACCTTGTTTGGTCCATATGAATCTCCAGTGGGCATTCCGACCCGCGTCACGGGCCTTAGCAAACAGAGCACGGTTGACTTTACTTAACCGTTCGTTCACATAAAAGCGACGCGGTTCGTGCGGTGGGAGACCCAACTCAGCTGTGGTTGCACCGCGGCGCACCCGCGCGCTACTCAACAGTTCGTCGCGGAGCGAGCGCCGCGCCAGACGTACGACGATGGGTCGCGGCCGGGGCGGCGGGGTTCCCTCACTGGGATTGCGCTTCGGACCGACGCGCACCGCACTCACCACATCGCGCTCTCCAAGCACCATCCCCAGTTTAGTCGCAGCCGTTAGCACAAGGTGGTCCACAGACTCGCCGTCAAGCTCCGGGATGTTTGTCAACTCAACGTCATTAGACAGAAGCTCCTGGTCCTTCTCATTGAGTTGTTTCTGTAGATCGTGGATCTTTTCCGCCAACGAAACTGTGTCCAGCGCAGAAGAGGGCGATACTTTTTGCTCCAACATAACAAAATCTTCACGCAGTCTTTGATTCTCGACGCGGAGGACCTCCAGTTCTTCACGGAAGCTCTCTCGGAGTTTAGTCAGAATGGCATTGAACTCCGCCGTCAAACCCGATCTAAAGCCATTGAACTTTTCATCCAGTAACTTATCGAGCTGCTGGTATGAGACGACAGGTCCCTGAGCAGCAAGTGAAACTTGTAAGGGCGCGGGCGCAGTGGCAGCTGTCAAGACGGACGAAGCAGTGGATGGTGGAGTCGCAGCTGCGCTTAACAGAGCGGGCCCGACAGGAACAGGAGGTGGGTTGTCCAGCGGTGGCGCCGTGGTTGCAGCGGTGAGAGATTCGCAGACGTCCATGTCAGCACTATATGAGGCACCGGCGACGAGATTACCCGGTCGCTGCTCAAATTGCTTCCTGGTCGGTGTGTCCTCCCCCCTCATTCGACTATTGCGCATGGTGACATTCTCACATTCATGACACCGCCACTTCCCCTTATTTAGCTCTCTGTATATAGAAGTGGGCATGTTAAGGCAAAGATAATGGTAGCGTCTAGCGCATATACAGCATTTTAGAGCCTCGTTGTTGGGTATAGCGACAGCGCAAGCCTCACATTTCATTGTTGCAACTATTTGGCATGCGATTATGAGTTTCTGACTCACCGTTCACAAACAGCGGCCAAAACAGAGCGGTGTGGGGATAAGCGGTAGCCAACAGGTGCGAGAGGGACAGAGCGTGACGTTACTTGAAGCAGACGGTGCGGCGGCAGGGTGGGCGTGGCAGTGTGAGCAGGTCAACGACCGGCTGAGCGTACCGATGACGATTGCGCACGCACAGCGATTTCGACCGCTTCGACAAACCACTTCACTTTGTACGTTTTACTTTGTTGTCTCTTAAGGAAACAAGATATCTAGCATTAATTTTAGGACTGACTAGTCCAGAATGAGAGCTTTACGACGGTATAACTTTTTCCTTGCAAATACGACTTATTTCTAGGTCGAACAGTTTAAAGAGCGGAGCGAATACAAAACAATGTTCCAGTGACGGACGACCGAACCGAACAGCCAGAGATACAATTGAAAAAAGGCAGAGATACAATTGGCGGTCTGTGAACTCAGGTTTTCTCATGATGTTTTCCTTAACCGTTAGTGAGTGGTATTGTTACTAAATTTTCACGAAATGTGCGTAACAAAAATAAAATCATTGGTATGAGTCTGTTAGAATAATTTCAAAGACAACAGTTAAAAAGGCAGAGATACAATTGGCGGTCTGTGAACTCAGGTTTTCTCATGATGTTTTCCTTAACCGTTAGTGAGTGGTATTGTTACTAAATTTTCACGAAATGTGCGTAACAAAAATAAAATCATTGGTATGAGTCTGTTAGCTTTTAGAATATACCTCGGGCTCTGGAGTAGGCTTCGGTTTTCACCGAAAGCACACGAGTGTAATACTTCCTGCTTTGTGTAATACTTCCTGCTTCTGCTGAAATTGTATAAATTCAATAATTACCTATTATAATTATTAAATGAGATTAATGTAATTAATAGAAATAGACTGCCTGCTTAGATTGCCCTATTATAATTGTAAATAAATAATGGCTAATCAAGTCCTGACGCCGACGATACAGGCTAGGACTAGTGTGGGGTCACCATTACTCTTGTTGTTTACACAACATTTTACTTTTTAATATCTAAGTACCATTGTTATCTGGCATTTTGTATTATTCCTTATATAAATAAACATTATTTGTATTTGTATTGTGTAAAACTTTTCTTCATTAATTTGAAAAGTTACGTAAAATTAAGTGTCATATTAGTTCCGATATTTCTATTATAGTATTTTTATCTCAGGAAGGCGGGTGATTTTGACGAATTTGAACCTTAATACTGTAGAAACAAAGACTTGCCTGCCCGCCTTCGTGAGACAAAATGACTGTACACGAATATTTATTTATTATTAATTTACTTTTGTGTCATACAAGATCTTACAGCATTACAGTCTAAACTAATGCGCTATAAGACTTTACGCACATGATTATACTCTATACAGTTACATATCACAGTTGAAACAAATGAAAACAATATACAACAATCCGCTATGTATCCGCTTCTATCCGATAGTAGCCGAGTAATATTCTAAAAGCTAACAGACTCGAAGCCACGCATGTGAAGCCGGCCTTTTACCGCTATGCTACCACCGCTCGCGTTTCTCGAATAAAGCAAAAATTGCAATATCCTGAATGGTGATTATTGTAATATTTAATTTTGCACAAAGAAAGAAATGTGTTACACAAAGCATAAGCGTTCGTTATCGTTATCAAACCTTGTATGTCCCCACTGCTGGGGCACGGGTCTCTTCGCAGGAAGGTTAGGTCATACTCCACCACGCGTAAACATAAGCGTAATATAAATAAAAAAAAATTTTTTTTTCCTTTTTCATACTCCACCACGGGGGCCAAGTGCGGATTGGTGGAGGCTTGCAAGACTAGTTGCTGGTCTTACTTTAAGAACTTTTTCAAGCCGCCCTAAGACCACTCTGACTTGGCTTAACGGCACCAGCGGCTTAACGTGCCTTGCGAAGCACGGAACCGTTCGGAAAAATGCCAGTAGCGTTAGTCATAGACCGTCACCCATCCATGCACTAAACGCGCCCTATGTTGCTTAATCTTCGTGATTGTTTAAGATCACTCAGGCAGTCGGGCTACGAGCGCTTTTTCTCCACATATCTATTAATTGTGACACTAACAGTTTCGACGTTTATTACAAACACTTTTTGTTTTTATAGTTGTATTATGTCAAAACTTATGACACCTTAAATATTTATAATAATAATAATAATTAATGATAAAAATGGAACTGAACCTAAAACATTCTAATTTAAATAAAATATTTGAGCCAGATCGCTGCAAAGTACCAAGAAGGCTGGCGGCAGAGTACCAAGAAGGCTGGCGGCATTGCCTCGCTGTATGGCTAGGCTTATCCTTTGGCCAAAGTAAGCACCAGCCCTCGGGTCTCCTGAAGCGTTGACTAGGCGCGACGAGATCTCCTTAAAGAGGAGTCTCGCCTCCGGACCCCATGGCCCCAGAGTCTCGACTCCGAAAGGCACAAATATATATAGCCCTGCCCTATGGCTGCATATTTTTATAGTTGATATTTTTTTTTACGTTAAAGCGACATTTCTGTAGAGTTGTATCTCGCGTACCAACATCGCACACAGATGCAAAGCCAAATACTTGTCTAAAAAAAATATCATGTGTTCGAATGGCACCTATTCCGATCTTAGCTAACAAAGGGAATCTTGGCTAATTGCCACTCGTAATCTTCGCATTAGCAGTTTCACAAAGACTTACGTACAATAAGGAAATTCGAGGCGTTTATTTCCGAAGCGGAACATTTGATTAAACGTAGGTGTTTAAGATAATACACTCACTCCAGTACCTTGAAGGGGTAGGCAGAGACGCTGTGTCACTTGCCACGAACCTGACATCTTTCTCTTCTTCTTCAGACTATATTATGTAGATCCATAGCCCTCCCCTAATGAGCGCCCTGTCTTCAGTTTGCCGCATCCAGCATCTGCCTGCAGTTTTTCGCAGATCGTCATCCCACCTGGTCGGAGTGCGTCCCACACTACGTTTGCCGAGTCGTGGTCTCCGCTCAAGATACCTATAGTTACATATCTAGACAGAACTTGGTTATAAATAATAAAAAAAAACAAGTGGTGTTTATAAGGTTCTGTCAGTAGGAATGCATGACAATCGGACATACGCTCAGCATAAGCTGTTGGATATACCTATCCTAAAAACAGGGCCGATTTTCAGCGCAGCCCGTGAAAGGCCTCTCGTTTACCACCATCCATCTTCGTATTCGTCGGTCAGTTAGTTCCCTAGCTGAAAGACTGAGAGTGGCCAGCCTTGTAGCTCTCAGGGCAAATGCACAATTAATGTAACCAACCGGGGTGATTCCGGGAAATTAGATTGGATTCGCCCAGAGTTAATATTTGCCGAGTTCGGCCAGATGTGAAGGTTGTAGAGGGACTGCTAGTGACTAGCGCTTATATTTTTGAGCTAAAACTTTAGCACGCATCAACCTAGAGCTGCTAGAGTGTTAACGATAATTATTATATGTTAAACGGATTAAATCGCGATTATTTATTAGGTAAAACGTATGTATGAGTATCGCGAATCCTTAGGAAATACTATTAACGACAATAATAATATTAACTGATAATAAACACTCGAAGAGCGCTCGTGGCCTAGCGGAACCGATTGATTGGAATCAATCACTTGGGTTAAGCAACAACAGGCGCGGTCAGGTACAGGATGGGCGACCATCTCGTGACTACCCTAGTGGCGTTTTTCCGAGCGCTTCCGTGCTTCGCAAGGCACGTTACGTCGTGGGTGCCGGCTGTCATGAAATGGCAGTCGTTAAGCCATGTCAGAAGCCTTATGGGCGGCTTGATAATTTCTGACAGTAAGGCCCGCCACTGTCCTATATAATCCTCCACCAACCCGGACTTGGCCCCCGTGGTGGAGTATGGCCTAACCTTCCTGCGATACAGGAAGAGACCCGTGCCCCAGCAGTGGGGACATATTAAGATATTAAGGGTTGATATCGAAACACTCGTCGCGTGAGACGAGTAACCGACCACGCGAGCTCCGTCTCTACTTACCACGATTAAGCTCTACGAATCAGAGCGACACTGGTCGGACTCGTCCGATAAAAAGTAAAGTAAGGGTCCGGAACTAAGTTAATAATGTCTAGTTTGTGTAGTTCTCAAGAAATTTTTACTTATATATTCTTTGAAGTATTAGTAGCTTAATATTTTTTGCCGTCACTTCATCGCTGGTATGGTATTTCAGCTCAACTACGTTAAGTTAGTGAATCCGTATGTGAGTTTACCTTAATATATTTTTAAAATCTCGTGTCACAGTGTTTGTAATTGATTTTCTCTAAAACTGCTTCACCGATTTTTATCTGTTTATTGGTAGGTCCTGTCGAGAGGCGATGAGACGTTATTAAAACTACGCAATTAGATCAAGACTGGTTTATTGTATAGCTCTTATATTATACCACCTACCCACATCTGCATGCATAATACAGACATACACGATATATCGACAGGTCCGAGAATAGGTCCAGTCTGTTAGCTTTTAGAATATACCTCGGGCTCTAGAGTAGGCTTCGGTTTTCGCCGAAAGCACACGAGTGTAATGCTACTTCCTGCTCTGTATAAAACTTTTCTTATTAATTATATTCTTTTTAATGCACTAACTCATGCTAAGGTCAATTTTAAAAAACCTATTAAACCTGTACGTAATACGGAGTATGTTGTAAAGGAGTTCGAAATTTCACTGATGCCGGTGAGTCGCTCATTAGCTCAGTTGGGAGAGCGCTGGCACGGTTAGCCAGAGGGCGCGGGTTCGAGACCCGGCATGGGTGGAATTTTAAGCCTCTAAATAGGTTTTTAAAAATTTTCTTATTAAAATTTTAGTGTTGTAAAACGAATTCAACTTTGTGCTTTATTTGTACTGTTTTATTTATTTTGTATTTACATTAAAAACAGAAAACTGGATAAAAACGGGATAAGCAGGTAAAAATAGTCAGGTCTAGTCAAGATGATAAGTAGTAATGATGAAAATGAAGGAAATCTGGAAAATGTGTGACATAATTTTAAATATTTGAAAATGACAGATAGAAAAAGAAATATAAAAAATGGTGTAACGAGGTTTGCACCGTTACAAGTTTATTTAATGAGGTGTCATATTAGTTCCGATATTTCTATTACACGAATATATACGATTCTATCCGACAGTGGCCGAGGAATATTTTAAAAGCTAACAGACTGTAGGCTAATTATTTTCCATAGGGCAAAACAACGTTTGCCGAGTCATCTAGTAACATATAAGTAAAGATAAAAGATAAAAGATAAAAGATAATTTATTCAAGAAACGTTTTACAATGACCATATCTCTAAGGCAGTGGTACCCTGCTCCCTAAAAAAGGCTAAAACCTGTGGTTTAGCATAAGCAGTGCTCCTCCGAAACATATTTTACATTATTAAGCTCAACAGACTTCAATACTACTCAATATTTATTGTACTTTTACACGAAAATTTTTATTTAAGTTAAATAGGTAATATAAGAGAATGAAGAGAAAAAAAAGAGCATGTGTGTTCGTGTGCGTAGTGTGTTGGTGTGTATCTGTGTGTGTGCGTGTGCATGTGTGTGAGTGTATGTGTGTTTGTGTGTGTGTGTAAAGAAAGCCTGCCTATTTTAGAATGTCTATTTTGGGACATTTCTGTTTATGATTTCTTATTAGTTTTACGAAATTATGGTTGAAAGCTGTTCAGTCTCATCGTAAGACAAGGTCAATAGCCAGTTGGAAAACAATTCTTTACATTTCAACTGCTTACTGAGTCAAACTTCTGGCCCTACCTAAGGCCTCGACAGTAAGTAGGATTTTATTACCGCGCGTAAGATTTTAGCACGCCTTTGTTTCTTACAGAAAGCGTTGCTAAGTGAGATGGTGATTGTTTTTCGGCATTTCGTGTGTGCCTCGGGGTTAAAAGCATGTGGGAATGTTGGTACCCGGGTAACGTTGTTCGTTTGAAAAGGTTATGAGGTAAGGTATCAATCAAAGCAGAGGAGAGAGCCAAATCACTATTTTTCTATTTGTTTTAACAGGTTTCGCATCTCTTCAATCGTGGACAGGAAAACTGACATTTCGATGCCCTTCTCATATTTGTACTGGAAGAAACGTTGTTGTATGAAATATAAGTTTGTTATCTTTATTTGTGAAATCCCTTTCTAGTACAATTTATGATTTTGTGAAAGTCGGTTGCCAAAATAGAAATAAATAAAATAAATAGTATTGTTTAAGTATATTTTTCGTTCATGTTCAATGTTTTTTTTTTTGTTTAGTTGCGCCGACTACCCGTCATTTAGCTTCAGTTCCTTCTTTTCCGTCAATGGGTGTCTGGAAGAAATTACTTTTAGTAATAAGGCCGCCAATTGTACTGTTCTGTTATTTTTTAAGTCTCTTATGTAATTCCTAGTGTACATGCAATAAAGAATATTCTATCTATCTATCAATCAATCACTGGGCCTTATAACTATTAGCTATAACATAATCTCTAATCTTTATAGTATAGCGTTTTTAAACCTCGTTTTATCCAACAGGGATTGGTTGGACCTAGTTCTGGCCGGAATGATACAAGCTAAACCTAGTTTTACCCGAAAACAATCGGTTAATACCAGATTTAACCGAGAGGCACAGGCTAGACCTAGTTCTAACCGGCTAAAACTAGTTGTAGCCACGCTCCGGGTTTTAGCCGTAACATATATATAATTCTACGGTACATATGTATCTCACTCAACTCCTAAGTGGCTGGTCAGATTTTAATGATTTTTCTGTATGCGTTTGCCCACAGCCCAGCAGATGGCGCTGCATGCAGGGCAACGGCTGTTGGGTCCGCTAGTAATATATAAAATTCAGTCGGGTTTATTCGAACAGTTATCTCAAGACGGGCGGTGGTAGCTCAGTGGGTAGAACCATGGACTCTCAAGCGAGAGACCCGGGTTCGAACCCGAGTGCGGGCATGTACCAATGACATTGTTTAATTTCAAAGTTACGTACATTTGCGAATTTGTAGTAGCAATACCACACGCTAACGGTGAAGGAAAACATGGTGAGGAAACCCGCGGCTTTGTTGGCTCCGCACGTATTGACTAGTCTTTCCTGTGGGCTAGGCCGACTAAGCTGTCAGGATGGTATAGGTGCTGGGCAAGCCTACACCATCTATAAAAAAACCATGTCCCAGGCACTACAGCGTCCGAGTGGTCCCTTCACCCATCTAGTATGAGTGAAGATGCCACTGGACGCTGTATAAATCATCTCATTAGGTAGATGCAAAAGGCCAATATTTTTATTATAATATCTCAAGACGGGCTCGATCGATTTTTATGATTTTTGATTTCTTGTATCTATTTGCGTCCCGAATGGCGGAATAGCTATAAAAATATCTAAATATTGCTCGCGAAAAAATACTGTAGGCTACGCGGACGAAGTCGCGGGCAAAAGCTAGTTGCAAATATAAAAATGTTTAAATTATCATAAAACCGACTTCAACGAATAATTTTCGTTACGAAGATTATGAGGGGACTTTGTTGAAGTTGGTTTCATGTTTTATTTAATAATTTCTATTTAAAAAAGGTTGTTATAACTTTTGATCTACGAAATAAATTTTGGAAAAACTTGCAATAAAACATAAGATAAGATAAGAATATTCTTTATTGTACACCAGAGCACATATCATAAAGCATGTAAAGATACAAAGTACAATTGGCGGCCTTATTGCTAAAAGCAATTTCTTCCAGACAACCTTACCTTAAAAACCTACTCTATAACATACGAAATACTTTAAAAACCTATTTAGAGGCTAATTCCACCCATGCCGAGATTCGAACCCGCGACCTCTGGTTATCCGTGCCAGCGCTCTTTCCAACTGAGCTAATGGGCGACTCACCGGCATTAGCGAAATTTCGAACCTCTTTACAATATTCTCTGTATTAGTTACGTAAAGAGCTTAGCACGGGTTAGTGCATTAAAAAAAAAGAATATAATATGAAAAACTTTTCTGAAGGCTGCATTCAGCCAAAAGTATGATAATCATGGAAATATATATATACAAATGGACAAGAAACTGATATTGACCAATTTTTTAAGTCAGTTGTAATTACTAATCGTTATGGTGTTCTATTTTGCTCGTGGACAGATCATACAAACGCGAGTGCGATAGCAATATAATTTACGAGCCAGTATTCGATAATCTACGAGTATGTGTACTACGAGTCACAGTTTTTCCTGAACTGGTCGGAATGCGGCCGTAAAGTTTATCAGTGCCACTCAAATCAGTGCATTCGCGTCGATCGTAAAGTCCGTTCAAAGCTCCGGACATCAATTTTAAACTCAACTATGAGAGGGATACTCACAAGACATAAACAAAAAACTTATTAAAAAAAACTGGCTCACTAAAAATTAAAAGCTAGGTGTAAAAGCCTGAGTGGTAAAATAAAAAAAGCAAATAGTAATAACCCACGCAATATCGTGGGTTAGCTGGAAGAAAATACTATCTGGTATTAAGCTCGCCTTTATACAAATTTGTTTTTAGTGCAATATGAAATGAAATGAAAAGGTTTTATTCAAAGTAGCACAGATACTGCGGCTTAAGGAACGTTACAAGTCAAACTAGGTGTCAATTTTAAAATCTAGATCATTTTGGAGAAAAAATTGACAAATAAACTTCAAACTTAGTCTTTTCAAATTCCTTAATTAACAGAGTTTATACAAATTTTACAAAACTCATGAATTTTACATGCTTGAATGCCAGACATCATTGTCATCTAAATAATCCTTAATATTATGGTAGCTCTTTTGGCACAATGTGTACTGTTAATGGCAACCTTTATTCAATATATTTACTATTTTTGCAATGTAGTGGCAACACTTTGTAAATACTTCATTCTTTATTGTATTAATTAATTTTTCATTCATTCGTTTTTTTTTGTTAATCAATCACCCTTTTTTCCTGCACTATTGTCGTACGGACATTAAAAACCAATTTATTCAAGAAATCGAGTATTTATTAAAAAATTGTTTGAACCCAATACGCGACTCACCTCAATGAACCAACTGCAACGCTGTTCTCGCTGCAACAACTAAAAAGATTCCGAGAGCTGGCTGATGAAACAGGTACCGACGAGCTACGAGGACAACAGCGGATCAGCGCATCAACGGCTTAAACATGTACTTTACAGATTTTTTGAAACGCGCTTCAGGCAAACTTATTATATCTAATAAAGAATAATCATTCATTCATTCATTCAATAGTAACTTTCACACACATCACAATCACTGATCCCTAACTAGGATACCCTTCACTACGTCACAAACATAAAATAACCCAATTTCCATTTTTATGTACAATAAAGTGTTCTCTATCTATCTAATTGTACATTGTGCGCTAACCGAGGCTAATTGTACAAAAGTACGACGACCACCAGTGGCAATCGTACACCTCTGTCTTGGTAACCAAGTGCCTTCGGCTAGGTCAACGAGACATAAGCTCACATCTGTATCCTGGATGGTTAAGGAGAGAGCAGGGCTCCCCACTTGCCAAGATCCTGATAGATCTTTGTCGCTTCATCAAGATTTATTAGTCGTTGTACGCAGGTACACCGCCATTAAAAATTAATTGATGCATTAAGGCTTATCAGTTATCTGTACGAGTATATTTTTTCAGATGGGGGCGCTGTTTGCTGAAATGCTGGTTCACGCCTAGTTTACTAATACCTTGCATAATTGTAAAGAAACACCTTGTACAATTTTTCTAAATTTGTTCCCATTCCATTCAGTGCCATTCCATTCGATTTGCTACCATTACGTTCATTTTGCCGTGGAATGGAATGGTCCATTCTATTCCTCACTATATTCATAGATAGAGATAGGGAATACTAGGACTAGACTGGATAGAATAAACTACCTAAAATATCTTTGACAATTTTAAGACAGTAATTGGCAATAATGTTAAGCACTACCAAGAATTGAGTCAACTCACTGATCCGTAGCCGGAAAAGTGCAATCAGAGAAGTGATAGCAAATAGCGTCCTTAAACAAAGCCGGGGGCGGCTAAATCTCGAATGTCTTCGGTCGTATATTTATCGGCACATTATCCGGAGACAAACTGTCAGGTTCCATTCCATTCACGGTTCCATTCTATTCCATTCAGTTCCATTTCGTTTCATACTATTCAATTCCGTACCATGCGAAAACGCGAAGTGGAGGGCAGTCACAGCACTGTTTCAATTTTGGTTCACGATTACGCACAATATCGCAGTGAAATACTTACAGGTACACTTCACACTGAACACAATCGTTGCACTCAATACTTAAGAATTAACCGGTAAACGGCGTTAATAGATAGAGATGGAGACCACTAGGACTAGCCTGGATAGAACTGAAACTACCTAAAGTATCTTGGCTAATTTTAAAACAGTAATAAAATACAAAAACTACCAGTAACTCATCCGCAGCCGGAAAAGAGCAATCGGAAAAGTGATGGCAAATACCGTCCCTAACCAAAGCCGGAGGCAGCTATACCTCGCATGCTTTCAATCGGATATTTTTCGCCACATTACCCGGAGACAAACTATCAGGTTCCATTCTATTTACGATTCCATTCCATTCAATTACATTCCGTTTCATACTATTCCATTCCGTTCCATACCTCACCATTCCATGCTATATTAATAGATAGTCATAGAGAGCATTATTACTAGACTGGATAGAACTGAAACTACCTAAAATGTTTGGATAATTTCGTAACAGCAATAAAGTAATAAGAACTATCAGTAAGAACGATCGAGTCAATTCACTCATCCGCAGCCAGAATAGTGCAATCGGAAAGGTTATGGCAAATAACGTCCTTAAACAAAGCCGGGGGCAGCTAAATCTCGCATGTCTTCAGTCGGATATTTATCGGCACATTATCCGGAGACAAACTTCTTAAGTATTGTAAGTTTACACTTTAGACTGCCATACTATAAAGCTCTTTATTGACATTGTAGACCGGGCGCTGCATTCCCGAAACTAAGGGCGAGATAAATAGTCGCTTATAAGAACGAGTCTTAGCGAAAGCACTTGCTTAAGAATCGATTTGTCTATCATAGACAGTACTTTGGCACTCTCCAATGCGCGAAACCCGGACTAATTCTTAGCATTGGCCTAAGAACATGCTTAGCTAAGCAAACGTCTATTTTAGTAACGCATTGATACTTAGCTAAGTTAGCCTGAAGTAATGCTTAGGGAAGCATGAGTACGGACTTGGGCTAAGCAACGACTATTTATCTCGCCCTAAGATAGGATAAGAATGTTCTTTATTTTGCGCCAGGAAAAAAACAATCATAAAATATTTACAGACATAGACAATTTACAGTAAAATTGGCGGTCTTCATGCTTACAGCAATTTCTTCCAGACAACCGACGATGGAGAGTTGTTGAAGGAAAATTGAGACGGGTAGTTGGTGGAAATATGATTATTGATTTACATACTTATATACTTAATAATATACTTACATAAATGTAAATAATATACTAACTTAGATTTCTATCCTCGGTAGGTAGTTAATTACTTGTACTTAGCCGTCTATCAGACCCGTTTTCTCATGATCTTTTTGACGTTACGGAATATTCTACCGGCAGCAGTGATTTTTTCTCATTGGCTAGGTAAGATAAGATAAATTAGCTACATAATTTCATTAACTTATAAATGTAAACTACGATTTCATTAAACTACACACTGCACTGACACAAAAGGAATAACTACATTAATTTAAAATAATATAACTACATTATATTAAATTTATATTTAAGCAGTAAATAAATTTTATATTAATTTTATTTCAATAAATGAATCAATCGCTTAATTATATATTATTATTTAATAAAAAAAAATATTATTTATTTCAACCTAATGAATTTATATTCTATTCATCATCATCATTTCAGCCTATTGCAGTCCACTGCTGGACATAAGCCTCCCCCAGGGTGCGCCACAAGACCCGATCTCCCGTTTTCGCCATCCAGTCACCACCAGCCACCTTTTTCAGGTCGTCGGTCCATCTGGCCGGAGGGCGTCCTACACTACGCTTGCCGAGTCGTGGTCTCCATTCGAGAACCCGTCTGCTCCAACGATCATCGGTTCTGCGACAGATGTGACCAGCCCACTGCCACTTCAGCCTGCTACACTTCTGAACTACGTCAGTGACTTTGGTTTTTTGTCGGATGATCTCGTTCCGGACTTTGTCCCTTAACGAGATTCCGAGCATACACCTTTCCATAGCTCGCTGAGTGACATGCAATCGGTGGGCTAGTTTCACTGTCAGGTTCCACGTCTCGGCTCCGTATGTCATGACCGGCAGGACGCATTGATTGAATACCTTGGTCTTCAGGCATTGTGGCAAGGATGACTCGAAGATGTGACGCAACTTTCCAAACGCTGCCCAGCCAAGCTGCACTCTTCTGGTGATTTCACCCTCCAAGTTGTCTCTACCCAGCTGGATCTTTTGTCCTAGGTAGACGTACTCTTGGACAACTTCAAGGGCTACACCTTCGACGAGAACGGGCTCAGGGACGATGTGCTCGTTGAACATGACCTTAGTCTTGTCCAAGTTCATCCCAAGCCCAACGCGTCTCGAGGCAGCATTAAGATCAGACAGCATTTTCTGTAGGTCTTGCAGCGATTCTGCCATTAAGACTATGTCGTCAGCAAAGCGGAGGTGTGTGAGATATTCACCATTAACATTGATGCCCATGCCATTCCACCACAGGGTCTTGAAAACATCCTCCAGAGCATTGGTGAAGAGTTTCGGGGAAATAACGTCACCCTGTCTTACACCTCTGAGCAACTGGATGGGTCTTGTTTGGTGGTTCTGTACTTGCACGGACATCGTCGCCACTTGGTAGAGACTCCTCAGCACCTCCACGTAACGCCAGTCGACTTGGCATCGCTGCAAAGACTCCAGAACAGCCCAGGTTTCGATGGAGTCGAAGGCCTTCTCGTAGTCCACAAACGCCAGACACAGCGGTTGGTTATACTCTTCGGACTTCTGTATAACCTGCCGTTATAATGTAATATTTGTACTTGAAAAAAGGCAGTGAAAAAATCTCCACTCTGACCATCTCTTCTGAGTGCCTCGTTGGTCTAACCGCGTAAAGTGCTTGGTTACCAAGAAAGAGGCCGTGGGCTCGATTCCAACTAGGGGCCGTAGTACATTTGTACAAGCGGCCTCAATCTGGGTGTGTTTTCATGTCTCTGACAGTTTGGAACGAGTTTGGAAACAGGTTAAGTGATTGTGTTGTGTGGAAGTTGTTATTATTATTTCTAAAATCATCGGAAACTTAATACATTAGAACACAGTAAATATTTACTTTTATATTCAAGTATTTCTGGAACTAAGCTTATAGCGGCTGAAGAACGGTGAATTATATTTTTGTAGCTTCGAATATTTTAATATTGTAATATAATTATGAACTGATAATTTAAATAAAAACCAATAAAAATATAAAAAGCAGTGTAGCAGTAACAGAAATAACCAACACCATACAATTGTTGATGTTGACACGTAGGTACAGCCACCAACTTTCAGATGTATGTAATTATTATATCTATTTATTTATTTATCTGCTGTGTGGTGTCGGCCTAGAGAATAGCACCAACCCAATTCTAACCGCGGGTGTCGTAAAAAGCGACTAAGGGACACACACCGGGGGATGGGCAGCAGCGACCTCTGCAGTATGATTCCACCGAACTGCGATCCCCAACCCGCATGCCAGCGTGGGGATTATGGGCATTACCCCCTATGATAGCACCACGTAGCGCTCATCAGGGGTGGGCTGTGTCCAGAATTGGACTAGTATAGAATGATTCTTGCATTAAGCACGCCCTTGTATATTTACTAATGTAATTAGTGCAATAAAGAATTAAAATAATAAATAATATGTGGGGCCTTGGTTGTACCTTGTACCCTCGCCAATGAGAGGATTTTTTTCGACGTCGCTCCCGGACTACTCGGAAGCGCAGCCTCGGCACTAAGCCCCGCTCGCGACACGTTCACAAGAAACAATTATCTACACTTCATTGGTCCGCTTCCGTCGCATCTGTGCGCTGGAAAATTTATTACCTAAGAGTACAGTCAGATGGTCACGTCGGGTGACTCTTAAAGCGCGAGGCGGAAGGGCGAGAGTCGAATGAAATGGTGTGTCGCTGCGGTGCTGAGCTAACCAGCCTTTTGTAGTAGACATACGAGGGGTATTGATTTTGTAGCGTTTATATAGTTTGGGTTCCGTTAGTTCTTAAAGTTAGAGTAGGTATTCGCTGTCTGTAAAGCGGTGGTAGCACAGTGGGTAGAACAATGGGCTCGCTTCCGAAAGAGACTTTCGGTTCGATTCCCATTACGGGCATGTACTTTGTTTATTTTCAAAGTTATGTACATCTGCGGATTTGTAGTTGCAATATCACGCGCCAATCGTGGAGAATTAATTATGAATTAATTTATTAGTTTATCCTTGAGTACCTCTAGTAATTATCAATTTAATTACTTATACAGTGATCTGGCGCAAGTGGCGAACCTTAGCGAGGGAACAGCGGTTAGCTGGTCGCTTTTTGTTGTTGTTAGCCTTGTGTAAATAATGGGTAATATTATGAAAGCAATAGAAGGACAGTGGGTAACCTTGTACTTAGGTCTACACGCGACTCTAGACCTGAGTTCGTTCGTTCGTTAACAACCCTTGTATGTCCCCACTGCTGGGGCACGGGTCTCTATAGACCTGAGTACACGGTTTTAATTCCAATTCGATACCTCCACGCGATTCCGAGATATAGGGTCTTGACAAACAGACGAACGGTGGAACAAACGGACGGACGGACCGACGGACAACAAAGAGATCCTAAAAGGGTTACGTTTTTACTTTTGATGTACGCAACCCTAAAACTGTAATTCTGATGAAGGCGGCCATGTTTTTTCACTTGGTCTACGCTCTTTAACACCGGGGATACAGGAAACGTAACGAACCTGTTTACCTTATAAGCTACTCGCATCCATAAGGTTTCGAAGGACGAGAGTTGACACGTTGTAGATTTCCACTGCTGGGGCACGGGTTTCTTCCTGCATCGCAGAAAGGTTAGGCCATACTCCACCACGGGGGCAAAGTCAGAAGTTATCAAGCCGCGCATAAGGCCTCTGACATGGCGTATCGACTGCCATTATATGAAAGCCGGCACCAAGGGCGAGAGACAGGGATAGATACATTGAAGTTACTCTTGGTAAGGACGAGAGTAACTTCAACCAATTGAAAGTCAATAATTTTGAGACAAATATAATGAAAGTGAAGCAAAAGAAAAGAGAAACAGATACCAAATTAATTCTAAAAGCATTGGGCAATTCTCGCAACGTAAACTGAGCAACAACTTATGAATTGCTGTTGAAATAAAAGCAATTTTTCATCAACTATTATCTCAAGAAGACAGACTTTGCGACTGCTTAAACAATAGACTTGAAGAAAAAGTGAGTATAGAAGTTACGACTTTGGTCGAGTAGAAATGAGATAAACATATTGTTAGTTTTCAAGATACCAGGCCACTCAGAAAGTTTTTTGAAAAAAAGTTTTTATGTATAAGACACTGGCCGCTTGTTTTAAAATCGTCGACTATTTATAAGTAAAAATACTACTGTTCGATTTTCAAATTTCCCTCTGCATTTTTTCCCGCAAGATAAGCGGGACCCAAATTTAGTTCTGTTACGAAATATACCTCGAACTGTCGTATTAAACAACTATTGAAACGGGCCAGCTCGTACTATAGAGTGACTATAGTACGAGATTATGAAACTCGGCCCTTTTATTGGTATTTTTTTATTAATGAAAGATAACAGAGAATTCAGAGAACTCATAAAATAAAAAATAATAGAGTCACTCTAGTACGAGCTAATGAAACTTGGTCCTGGGTCTTGGGGATATTATCTATGTATTTATTGTATTAAATCTATCGTCGAGTTAGCACCTGTAACACAAGTCATTCAGTTGTACTTAGTATAGGGCTAACGAGGTCTGTGTAATATAACATAACAGTTACATAGAGGCACATACATTGCTTCTGGCCCCACACTAGCATACCCTTTGTCGTAGGAACCAGAAAAAACGACATCACAAACATGTAAATATCCAAGACCTGGGTTTTTTTTGTTTCCAGCCGGGATTCGAACCCGGTACCTCTTGCATGGTAGGTAGATGCGCTACCGCTACGCTACAGAGGTCGTCATGTATGCGTGCATGAATATCATATTATGTGCATGAATATTGATTTATTTATTTATTAATAGAAGAAAAAAAGCAGAATTGACCAACTTATAAAATAAAAATAATAGAAACTTTATAGCCTATTTTGCCAATTCCTCAACATTATTTCCGTCGGGGACGCTAGTGAGCTCCGCGTAGGCTCTTTAACCCTATCATACTGCTATCTTATACTTTATTCAGAGGTTCGCAATTCCAGTGACCTCCACGGGCTGTTTTTCCTATTAGCCGGTCTAATGGGCGGGAGAGCCGGTTATTTGCTGAATAGTGAATGTCGCTACTTATCCAAAATGGCGGCCGCTCGCCGGTGTAACGCTGAGACGGTTTAGATGGCAAAGATTAAGGATGAGCTGGAAAAGTTGCTGTGTGGTGTCGGCCTAGAGAATAGCACCAATCCAAATTCTTCCCGCGGGTGTCGTAAAAGGCGACTAAGGGACACCAACCTGGGGGTGGGCAGCAGCGCCCCCTGCAGTACAATTCCACCAAACTGCGATCCCCAACCCGCATGCCCAGCGTAGGGATTATGGGCATTACCCCCTACTGATGGCACAACCTTGCGCTATGGCGCTCATTAAGGGAGGGCTATGTCCATTAGTGGACTAATAAAGCCTGAAGAAGAAGAAGAAGAGCTGGAAAAGACTACGGAACGTACAATCTACAGCACATCAACCTTTACACGCGGGCACTCTACGCAGTTATCTTGCAGGTGAACTTGCACCAAAAATGTAAAGGTTTACGTGCGGCCGACTGTTTAGCTACGCCTTGTTATTCTAGTCTTGCTAGTCTTACAACTTTATACCAGTGAATTTCGCTACATTACGTTGCAGGCGACGGAAAGTAGAGTCTACAGCACATCAACCTTTTCATGCGTACACTCTACGCAGTCATGTTGCGGGTGACCTTGCACCAACAACAGTAAAGTTAATGCAGTTAACAGAACAGCAATTGCATAAAAAAGAAATTAAAGCCGCATAAAACTTTTCATACAAACTATTAACGAATATTCTGTCTATCCATAAGACCATATTTTTCATGACAAAGCGTGTTCCAATTGTAATCACCATCAAATTTCAATTGTGTCCTTGGTGTTTCTAAAGTTTAATTTCATGTTAAATTAAAAACCAAACTGCGTTTGTATGGGAATTGCGTAAAGATTGATGTGCCGTCGACTGTACCTTAACTCCTCCTAGTTACTCTTTGACGTCATTTACGATTAACAGAACGCAATGAGAGGCTCCACCGCAGAATTTATTAATTCTTACTCAGAGTCGGCATTTTCTTAATCTACCCCGAGAGGATTCGTTAAAATTCAGAAGCAGGCGTGAAAGATGTGATTTGGGCGTTCACATTTAACAGCACAGAAATACACAGCTTATTCTCAAAGGGATAGAGGTGTTAATCAGACTGATGATTATTTAATGCCGGTGTCTGCTTTGAGAACTTCCCGGGGTAAATTATACTTGAGCATCGCTCTGTCTCTCCAGATTGATACAAAATAACGTGTACAGCAAAGTAATGAGTAACGTATCGTGTCAGCGTTTTGTAAAATTTAACCCGTAAGAGGCTAAAATAGGGGAATAAATGTCTTAAATAAACGCACAAGTCAAACTCTTAAGGCTCGAAACTTAAAATTTCGCTAATTTATACCTCTTAAGATGTAATCATTCACTTAGGTAGGATTTTTTTAAAATTCAACTCCAAGGGGGTGAAATAAGGGATAAAATTTGTTGGAAACTTTTTACTCCTTGGACACATTTGCATGAAATCTCACATGAATTGAGTACGGTTTAAATAACGAGTTACGTATTTCAAACCTCAACCCTTAAGAGGCTAAAATAGGTGTTGAAACGGCAAATAGATTACGTGAAACTATACATCTGCCAGATACAGATAGCCAAAAATCTGAATTGAGACATAGGGTACTTCATATCCCGGCAATGCGTTCCCGTGAGATGATTTCTAACGCATGCAAAGCCGCGAGTTAAAGCTAGTTACCATTATAAAAAAAATCACAACAAGTTCTCAAAATCGACGTGTGTGCAGCGATTAGTTGATGAAGTGAAAGAGGGCTTTGTTAAGATCATGGCAAGTACTTAACAGGTTAGTCTTGTTTACCCCTCTATGATACAGGGGTAAGATTATGTCGGTACATATTGTTTAGAATTAAAGAAAGCGCCGAGGCCGGCAACAATGATTCTATTTTATGGGCCCCAGGCAAAGAACTTTTTTGACCTCTGAAGCTGACCATTTCTGGCGGCAGAGCGTGGTTGAGCTCTGTATCAGACACATTATTATGTATGCATGTTTGTGTTTTTTATGTTTATTTGTAAAATTGTTGGGATATTAAGCCCGTTAGTTTCATAACCATCGAACTTTACGTAAGTGTTGTGGGAGAGAACTCCCACTATACTATACAATAATCCTGTGAACAAGGCGGTGCAGGGGCGATAACAAAATAATAATACAGTTATTAGGAGCGGCGTCGGGTACAGGGCGGCATTGAGTGCTGCGTCGCTTAGTTCGATCGTAGAGTAATTTTCGCCTTCCGCATTCGACTGGCCTGGACTAAAACATGGTAAACGTGTGTTAAATTGGTGGACATAGTAAATAGTTTGTAAAGTAAGGGGCCTATGCACTTAATTCTTCTCCTATTCAATTTTATTATGACTATCAAGTTATGTAAAATTATATAATTATCTAGGAATTAAATTATAACTCAATTTTAATCATCTTTGCATGTGTTTGAAAATTGATTCGATTGAAAATAAAAAAAGTCTGATTTGGTGACAGAGCTACCTACGTTAGAATGAAACTCTCGTTTTTATGCCATGGACCCAAATATTGATGTACTAGTTATTGTCAAGTACGTTGTTTAGCACTGTTGATCAGATAACGATGCTATTGCACTATTGTTGTTTATTTATTTTAGAATTTTTGTGCTATATCTACATAAAAAAAGAAGTCATTTAAATGCGCGTCTTATTAGTTACTAGTAAAAAGGAGGTAATGAGGGGCAAGTGTTAGAGGGTAGATGGGTTTTCTGTTTATGCCCATCATAGATAGACTGAAAAAAGGAATAAAAGTAGGAAAATCTTACTAGACATGAGCTACAGAACTGACGACTACAAGTACAATTATCTTGAGAATATAAACCGTTTTTTAAGCCTAGATCCCTCAACTGTAACCTATTAAACTATGTTGTAAGCAAATCGAAAAAACCTATTTAGAGGCTAAAAATTTCACCCATGCCGGGATTTGAACCCGCAACCTCTGGCTATCCGTACCAGAAAACGAAGAAATAAATCGAAAAAACATTTTATTTTTATTCTTCTACATGTCGGAGTAGACGGAGAGACGGCCTCGGTGGCGCAGCGGCTTGGCACGCTGACTGTAAAACCGAAGGTCTCGGGTTCGATCCCCGGCCGGGTCAAACTAGGAAACGAACTTTTCTTGTTTGTCTCGGGTCTTGGATGTTATCTATGTATTTGTTATATTAAATCTATCGTCGAGTTAGCACCTATAACACAAGTCATTTAGTTGTACTTAGTATAGGGCTAATGAGATCTGTGTGTTATGTTCGTGAATATTTATTTATTTATTCGAGTGCTCCTTGCCCTAAGTATTTAGCAGTATGCTGTTGTCTATTGTTCAGTATTTTTTTACTAACTTTGACCGTAGATCTAATAATAAAAGTAGTTGAGCGAGACCTTATTGTAAATCTAGTTTAAATTTTGTTATTAAATTTATTTATTGCACCACGTAAAATATTGTACAATAGGCTGACTTACAACTAGATTAGATTAGAACTCTTTATTGTACACACCAGAAAATAGAATACATAAAAATGCTTACATATCTAAGCTATTGCCGTATACAACTAGTTATATATTTTTTATACTAATGTTAAATTTCGTCTTCTCTACAACTTCTTCTACTTCTTTGTCTTAGCGTGTCGAGAGCAAAACAAATTTCATAAAAGTCTCAACTAAAATATTGCGGTATAAAATCCCTTACCTGCTTCTCATTCCAGGCTATCGCCCAGGAGTGCACCACCGCGAACAAAGCAGTTTGTTAGCGCGGAGTAGTCGGCCGCGCCCGCCGAGTGTTTTTAATTTCTTGCCTCCGTGGCTAAGCGCTCCTGCAGTTTCAAAAATAATAAAATGGTTTGTTGCCAAAAATGAACATTTCAGACACTCAGGTTTCCTCACGATGTTTTCCTTCAGATAGCGAGGGATATTTCTACTGTGTACAGCGCTTGAAATTGCGAATCTGCGGTGGGCAAGCGTGGTAATCTGGCCTATACTCTCTCTCTAAGAGAAGTGCCCGTAGGACGTTATAGGGTACATAAAAAAATCTAAAAATATACATTACAATTCGTAACGAATGCACAGAGAACGAAAGTTATTAACATAGCTCAGAGAATCACCAAGCTGACGTGGCAGTGGGCTGACCATATGTCGCGAAGAACCGACAACCGTTGGAGTAAACGTGTTCTTGAGTGGAGACCGCGACTCGGCAAAGGTTGTGTAGGACGCCCTCCAACCAGGTGGGATGACGATCAGCGAAAAACTGCCGGCAAATGCTGGATGCGGTAAGCTGAAGACAGGGCGCTATGGCGTTCGTTAGGGGAGGGCTATGTTCAGCAGTGGACTACATAATATAGCCTGAAAAAGAAGAAGAAGAAGACATTTCAATCAGACCAGCAATCAATAATTGAATTGAATTGTGTAATGCTATGACGAGTTCATCAAAAATTATAATTTTTAATTGTTTTTCATTTATTACATTTAAATTTTTTTTTATTATTAAATGCAGTACAATTTTTTGTTACCATGATTATGACACAATATTTGTAAGCTTATAAAATCTCTAATCTCTACTGTAATAATTTATTGAAAATGTTTTTTGACGAGTAAATTACGAATAAATATCTTTATTAGTTCCTCTTTTTAATATTCAATTCTAATTGCAATTTTACGAAAAATATTTATAATAGTAATAATTAATGATAAAAATGGAACTAAACCTAAAACATTCTAATTCAAATAAAATATTTGAGCCAGATCGCTGTCGGGCGGCAGAGTACCAAGAAGGCTGGCGGCATTGCCTCGCTGTATGGCTAGGCTTATTCTTTGGCCAAAGTAAGCACCAGCCCTCGGGTCTCCTGAAGCGTCGACTAGGCGCGACGAGATCTCCTTAAAGAGGAGTCTCGCCTCCGGACCCCATGGCCCCAGAGTCTCGACTCCAAAAGGCACAAATATATAGCCCTGCCCTATGGCTGCATATTTGTGCCTCTTATTCGACTCTGCGTTAGACGCCGCCGCCCCTGCATGGCAGGCGAAAAATTGCAATTATTTTATAATTGCAAATTGTCACATTTTACAGAAAAAAAAAATCGTGCTTAAAATAAGGCTGAAGAAAAAAGGAATATTGCTAAAAATATATTTTATATTAATTTGATTCAGTTGACGTATATCTAACGAATAAAACTTTTAGGCAAATAAGGTTATTTGGGAAATAATTTTCCAGTACCTACTGGGCTAATCGAAAGACTTACGTTCCGACAATTTCTAGACATTCCAACTACTAAAATGTATTGTTGACCGCCAGTGAACAGATTTAGTTAATCAATTACGTTCTTTATATACAGTCGATAGCACATTAACCTATACATGTACGCACTCTAATTAGACGCGTTAAGGGCGACTTTGCAACTAAATTAAAAGCTTGAGCTGCTGTCGGTTGTACTGCTAGATCTGCGGTAGGCACGCATGGTGATTAAGCTAATACTTTCACTCTGAAAGACGGTGTCAGTCTTAATTGAATCCGGACCCGAAACCCGGTTATAATTTTTGTGACAAAAAATAAAATTATTTTATTATATTTATTTATTCAGACAACTCCGGTCCAATATTGTTAGTAAAACAGTTGTTCAAAATCTATGTTATTACACATACAATTCATTATTAAATTAATTTATTTTTTCATACTTTAAATACACTTAAAATTCGATGAAACAAAATCACATAACATGATATTTGCATTATCAAAATGTCATAAGTGTAGCGAGATGGTCCCTTATACGTTGTGTTTGCCAGGTCTCCACTCGAGAACTTTTGCGCTTCACCGGCCATTGGTTTTTTGTTCTCTTCGGCATATTTGACCAGCGAAAAACATGCAATTTACGTGTAACGTTCAGCGTTGTTTTGGAACGAGATGAGATGTCAAAATTTTGGGTTGTTTGAATGCATTGTGCGTTGAAATTGCAAATTCAACAACGGTTCTCGAGGACACTAGGAACTGGCAAATGCAGCGTAGGACGCCCACCAGCTCGCTGCCCAATTTAATGCAGATTGCTGGCACTGGCTGGCTGTGGATGGCTGAGGATAGAAAGAAGTGGCGTGCCTTACTTGCGATACTTGGGCTGGTTTGGATAAAGCGTATTTATTTTTAACGAAATTCGCTACTAACATTAATATTCTTCAATTTCCAACTTTACGTTTTTTAGTTTCACAAAATTAATATTTTTATTTATATTCTTCATTTACTCGTTCTTGGCCACTATTTTAGGCAATCTTTGAATGACTGATTATCTGCGGCGATCACTCATTCAATACGTTCAATCTACAAGTTTTCATTCGCTCATCTCGGCTCTCGCGGCTCATTAAAATTTGACCACGGAAGGAGTTGGGTGTGCGCTCTGCTACGCCGCCAGTCTCCAACCGCCCTAGCAGCCATTTTTTGTATTTTTTTACAATAGTAATATTTTCTTGTCTGCCACCCTTTGAGGTGAATAACCCTTTGCTATTGGGTGAGTGTAACCAATTAATTCTCCATGACTAAATTGTATGTGTGTTCCTGATATTTCTGTTACTGAAATGTGTAAATATTATTCATATTATTATTCGGCTTTGCATGTCATGCGCGCTATCCACCTTTCTGCCCATTTTAGTCTACCGCCACCAGCAAACTCCTTTCTGGTGCTTTCCGATTTGGGTGGCGATGCACAGGGGCATTGCGATGGCCATTTTTAAATGCTGGACATCGGTTCCAGGCTTCAAGGTCCCCTTAAAAAACTCAAAGTCCGGACTAGGTTCTTCCGGACTCATTTTGAAAGAGGCCCAGTTGCCGCTATGGACCGCTGCCTCTACCATCTTTAACGCCAAGTCCTGGTGTGGCTTCCCGGAGGGATCGGCGCCGACCTTCTACCTTGCTATCGATGCTACACGGCCCGTCATCCCATCCAGCCAAGGGGAGTACAGCAGCGTGGGCTGAACCAACCAACTGGTGAAGGGCACGAACCGATTATCCACAAACCACTTCCTCTCTTTTTTGTAAATAAAATTTTGTAAATATTTTAAGTATCTTAGATTATTATTTCGACCCCTGTCTTCCCCCAAGCACGACAAGGACTGAATATGGGCTGAAAAGTACCCGTAACCGGCGTGCGTGCATGCAACGACTAAAAAACGTGGATGAAGCGGAGGTGATCTATTCTGTCTGGAGATGGCAGTCCCAGGTTTCTGGTACCGGCGTGATGTTATGTTCTGTTTTGTTTTATGGGCTTATTGATTGATAGAATTCGTGGATTTTTTGGATACGGCCATTTTTTTGTTGCGCTTGCAAAGATAATATTTTCTGATCACTTATGCGCCCTGTCTCTTAACAGATTACTCATGATTTAGGGGTCCTCTCACGGCCTCATTCTGTTTGCCGTTAATGCCGGGCTTACGTGGGCGAGGCCCTCGAAGGCGCGATGTGATTAAACTGCCGCTTTTTCGGCGCGTTTAATTGCTCAGCCCAACGCTGTAGTAAGAAATGGAGACTTACATTCCGGGTACACGAGTAACATATTGCCACTATCGTACAAAGGTCGAGTGTGCATGAAGTGATTATGTGTTTATTTTTTTTTTTTTAATGCACTAACCCGTGCTAAGGACAATTTTAAAAACCTATTTAGAAGCTAAAAATTCCACCTATGCCGGGAATCGAACCCGCGACCGCTGGCTATCCGTGCCAGCGCTCTCCCAACTGAGCTAATGGGCGATTCACCGGCATCTGTGAAATTTCGAACCTCTTTAAAATATTCCCTGTATTACGTACAGGCAGCGACATCTGGCTGAAAAAATTAATCACATGCAGCCCCGAGTGCCTACTTTGCAGTTAAGTTTTACATCGAAATGATATCACTGCCTGTACGTTATACAGAGAATATTGTAAAGAGGTTCGAAATTTCACACACACAATTAACCGCACTATCCGAAAAAAGACGCAAAACTGTAGGAAAAAAAAAATGCTCTACCATGATCAGTTAAAAGTATCAAGCACAACGTCACGGTAATTTACACATTATATTACATGAACTCACGCCTATATCCCGAAAGGGTAGGCAGAGACCATGGTTTGCCACTTGATTATTCTTTCAAAAAACTTTTTTTGCTTCATCAAAGTTTAACTCAAATCAAAAAGGTTCCCCATATCGGGGTTTTAGGTATTCTCATCCATCAGTCTATATCGGTCTATTGCAGGACATTACAGAAGATCCATTCTCTTCGTAGAGAAGTGTCGAAGAGTGTTACAAAGACATCTTCTTTTTAACATTGGCCTTTGCACTTAAGTAATGAGATGATTTATACAGCAGACCACTCGATGCTCTAGTCCCTGGGACATGGTTTTTAAATGGCTTGCCTAGCACCTATACCATCCTAACAGCTTATTCGGCATAGCCCTTAGGAAAGTCGAGTCAATACGTGCGGAGCCAACCAAGCCACGGGTTTCCTCACGATGTTTTCCTTTGCTGATAGCGTGTGGTATTGCAACTACAACATCGCAAATGTACGTAACTCTGAAATTAAACAAAGTCATTGGTACATTCCCGCACTGGGGCTCGAACCTGGGTCTCTCGCTTGCGAGTCCATTGTTCTACCCACTGATCTACCACCGCCCTGGTACCGTTTTTAAAAACGTCATCAAAAAAGGAGGGTGTTCCTAATTCGTCTCGATCGTTTTTTATAAGGCTTACTCTTGACCTCTACGAAGCCCGAGGTTAAGGATAAGGTCTGGATGAAGCCCTGAAGAAGCCTATTCATAAGCATCTTAAAGAGGTTTTGGAAGCCAATTCTCACTTTATTAGCAAATAATTCGTATACAACTCTAAGGATTACAACTTCAATTCTACATAAAACGTAGAGCGACAGCCAAACTCTGTATTTTTAGAAGCCATGCTACATTGAATGAGAAAATAAAAGTTTAATGACTCTGTCCAGTTATCTTATCTTATTTTTATGCGAGAAATGTCTAATCCTTCGATTATTTTGCGTCTACTCTTTTAATTCGCATGGGCGAGAATCGTCTCCCAGGTTATAAACGTTCGGAAAGATCGACGTCTGCAAGTGGACCGAGTCAGCCCAGAAGAAGACATCGTAAAGGGGTTAGTTATAAGCGTTCAGAAAAATGGATTCCGGTAACCACATTACGAAGGATGATTAAACGCGCTTAATGCAGAGATTCGGAATGTCAACCTCAGTTGGAAGAGCACGGTGAGCCAGGGGTCGCGGGTTGATCGAGTCCCGGCATGGGTGGAATTTTTAGCGTCTAAATAGGTTTTTAAAATTGTCCTTAGCACGGGTTAGTCCATTAAATAAAGAATATAATTATATTTTTTTGTTTATAAAGGTAATCTTTACAGTTTCCATAGTCACCAGGTCGGGATCTGATGATGGTATCCAGAAAGAACGAGAGAACTCTTAAAATTTGTGTATTTGATTTCGTAAACTGCAGTTTGGAAGAGTCGTACTTCTGTAAAGATTGATAATTTGTTTTAATGAAATTAAAAACCGCAAAAACCAAAAGCGCTAAAAATAGAGAAATAATTTAAACGAAGACGACCTTTAAATGCGATGCAGGTATTTATTGTAGATATATATTTTGGAGTCGGTGCCCAAAACGTATGTGCTGGTATCAAACTACAATACATAAATTGTTTGTGTGGTTTGTGTGTGATTGTGTGTGTGACTTAGCGTGTGATTGTGTATGTGACGCCAATATTGTCAATATCATTAATGCATGAGGTAGCATAGGTGTCACTTTAGGACGAAGATACCCTTTTATTTAAACACTTAGCACTTTGTTTTCCCAAGGGGCATTTGCCCTAGGACTTGGGTCGAAAGTTTGTTGGTTTTGGAGATGAAATTGTGTTTAATAATGCCACTTTTTGGAATTAAAACGCGTGAATTATTAAAGGATTATGCGAGCGGAATGGACCTGCAATAGTGGGGGTGCAGGACTAACGTTAAGCCGTGGATTTCCGAGATCTCCGGCCGATTATGATATACACAACACGCATAAGTCTATGACTATAGCCCGTGAGCAGACCGTCGGGAGCCCTACGTCAAACAGTAACGTTTCATTTGTCTCGTCATTGGTAACAAGATGACACCCGTGTTACGCAGAAACATTACAATCTGCAAGAAGTAACTTTGGAAAAAGTCTTTTTATGTTTTTTCCACATTTTTGTTAGGCGTTTAATTGGTAACAAAATGACACAAATTGGATCGTGTTACGCAGAAACATTACAACCTGCAAGAAGTAACTTTGGAAAAAATATTTTTATGTTTTTTCCACATTTTTGTTTGGCGTTTTATATTTGTAATCACTGCGACATTGAACAAGTGTGGAAAAAACTTGTAGACTGGAAAAACTCGTGATTTGCGTCGTTCCACTAGGCAGTAGGAAAATTTCATTATAGTTATAGGATAAATATAATACAAAACCTAACTTCCGTTTGCATACTATTGTTATATATGTTTATAATCGTTAACTCATTAAATACCCACCGAGAAGCACGAGTCTCTTCCCTGAGGAAGGTATTATAGGCTAGGGTGTTGTTTTGATTTGATAAAAAAAAATACGGAAATGTTGTAGTCTAACCAAGTTTGTTCTACTAAGCCTATTAACAGATGCAATTTTTAAAAACCTATTTAGAGGCTAAAAATTTCACCCATGCCGGGATTCAAACCCGCAACCTCTGGTTATCCGTGCCAGCGCTCTTCCAATTGAGCCAATTTCAATTTGTCCTTAGCACGGTTTAGTGCATTAAAAATAAAAATAGTAAGATGCAATTTTTTTTAATTTTTTTTAAGTGATTCTAGGGGTCGCCACCAGCTGTTAAAGTTTTGAAAAAAGAAGTTCAAAGAAACAATTATAAATTACATTTTTTTTATTAAAATCAAATAAACTGTTGATAAATTGGCATAAATAAATTAATATTAGGTTTTTTATGCCACTAAAGTAGATTTTTTTCGCTTTGGAGTATTTCTTTCTGAAGTCATTCACAACCAGCAATAGAAACTGCTTTTGTTCTTCATTCACCGTAATTAGTAGGCCAACTTCACCACGGGCGCCAAGTCGGGATTGGTGGTGGCTTGCAAGACTAATGGCTGGTCTTACTGTCAGAAGTTTTCAAGCCGCCTTAAGGCCTCTGACTTGGCTTAACGACTGCCATCTACCGACGGCAGCCGGCAACAACTGTTTAACGTGCCTCCTGCAGGATAGGTGACCGTCCCGTGACTACCGCTAGTGGCATTTTTCTGAGCGCTTCCACTGTCTTAAAATCTTCCACCAACCCGGACTTAGCTCCCGTAGTGGAGTATGGCCTAACTTTCCTGCGATACAGGAAAAGACTCGTGCCCCAGCAGTGGGGACCGCATGATCTTCCTCTCATCATCATAATAATAGGAACTTCTACACATCACAATTATTTGTCCTGGTCCCAAACTAGGATACCCTATCCCATGGTAACCAGGCACGGAAGACACATCAGAAACAGCGAAATACACTCATCCTAAGGCCATGTTTACAAATGTACATGAGTTCCAATCGAATCCACGACCTTCGACGTGGTAACCATTCGTGATACCACCAGATCAACGAGGAATTTTCTGAACAATCCCTAATGCACTTCATTATTCTTCTTTCTCGTTGTACCTATGAAATATGTAGGCAAAAGATTCAGACTCTCGCATAATTTGAGAGAGTGCTTTCCACTAGCCGTGCCTACAGGGGTGGAATATCTAAAGATGCAATAGGTTAAAATAAAGGTACAAGAGCCCTGAACCAACGAACTTTCTTCAAGTTCGTTGACTTTTCTTATCGTCGACTTTGTAAGCTCAGCTTTATTGGGATTCAGCTTTTCCAAGCCGTAGTACTTCTTAATGACACGCGGCGATCATAAATATTTTCCAAAGTATTCATTTACGTACCTAATTTACGTCACAGTAGACGTCAGATAGTCATCTGGCTTGCATATACGAATTTAGTAATTTTAAGTCTTATGGCCGGCTTGATAACTTCTGACAGTAAGACCTGCCACTGTCTTACAATCCTCCACCAACCCGGAATTGGCCCCCGTGGTGGTATATGGCCTAACCTTCCTGCGATACAGGAAGAGATCCGTGCCCCAGCAGTGGGGACATACAAGGGTTGGTATCACACAGAACATAAAAAAGAGTAGAAGTAGTGAAATGACCCGTTAGTATGGGAACCAGTGTGACCAAACTCGCACATATAAACCAAACGCATGCTATAAATGCTAAACTGCCATTGGTAAATAAAGACAACGCCAAAATATTTTTATATATATACTAGCTGACCCAGCGAACTTCGTACCGCCTAACAGTCTAATCTTTATTTTTTTTATTTTTCTCTCCGTAAGAACCACCCTCGTACTTCAAGGAATATTGCAAAAAAAGAATTAGCGAAATCGGTTCAGCTGTTCCCGAGATTTGCGCTTACCAACACATTAAGCGATTCATTTTTATATTATAGATTATCTATTTTTAAATATAATTATTATCTTTTATAAGAATATAGTGTATATTTACTTACTTATATACTATATGTACCTACTTATTGAATACTTGTCACCTTATCTAGTTTTAACTAAGTATCTCTTCCGTTTTGTTTCGAATGCCTACCATTTAATCTCTTGCACCATCTGTGGTTGACTGGTAGAAAATGCTTATAGCATTAAGTCCGCCACATTGCCATTGTATTTTTTTACTTATGTGCAATAAACGTATTAATAATAATAAAAGGTCTACGTCATAAAAGTTCCAAGTAAACTATGAACCTTTTGCTAACGACAACTGAGGTAAGAAAAACTGTCAGACTTCGCATAGGCAAAACATTGCTAATGTGAGGCACGCGGGCACCGCGCACTTACAACTTCTACACATTTTATGTTCTGTGGGTAGAGAGAAAAGAATACAACCATGATTAATGTTTCTTCTTCTTCTTCACTGCTGGATATAGGCCTCCATTAAGGTAGGGCACTTTCTTCCATCTTTGGCCATCCTCAACCAGCCATTACAGCGAGCTGGTTAAGGATAATGAGTCGCTGGAGCAGCGAGCTCACTATTTTACAATAACTAAACATGAGACACATGCCTTCCTTTAAGATTATATTCTTTTTCTTGCACTTATCTGTGCTAAGGACAATTTTTAAAAATCTGTTTAGAGGCTAAAAATTCCAGCCATGCCGTCACTTGAACCCGCGACCTCTGGCTAACCGTGCCAGCGCTCTACCACCTGAGCTAATGGGCAAGTACCGGCATAGATAAGTATATTTACTGGCGGCATCAGCGAAACTTCGAGCCTCTTTACAATATTCTCTGTATTAGTTACAGGCAGCGACATCTGGCTGAAGTAATTTGCATCACTTGCAGCCCCGAGTACCTACTTTGCAGTTAGGTTATACATCGGAATGATATCGCTGTACCTACATGATTATAATTTTTCTTTTTGTTGCACTAACTCGGGCGCAGGACAATTTTTCAGATTTTCCTTTAAGATGTAAATGTTACATTGGAAATGATTATCTGTGGCTGACAGTATCTCACTGGCAAAGCTTAGGATATTATTATTGTATAGGCGTGAATTTGCTTACAGATGAAACTTCAACGCTCATTATTAGAAATTCTTAAGCGTCTTTGGAGTGTAAAAGGCTTCGGTATAAATGAAAGTTAAGTGGGCTAAAAGCTAGTTTGCAATATTTAAATACCTTTGTCCGACTTTACCCAAGTTGTGCGACCTTTTTATTTTAGTTGCAATGTCATGCATAGGTGGAAGTTGGTATAGAGTGACTGGTAAAGTAACAATACAGACGGCACATGTGTAGGAGTTGATGTGCTGTTGGATGTATACTTCACTAATCTCGTCCTTGATTGGTATTAGGAGAATATGATTCTTATTTGATCGTACTCATATGACAAAAATTTTGGAACGCAGACTACTTGACAGAGTTGACAGTTGTCAGATGAGTCTGTGCACACTTTGACCCCTTGTTTTTTGCTTGGAAAGCGTGTGGAGCGTTTGTTGGCCGAAATTGGTGTGGCAATTAGATTGCCGGGCTTGTATCTTCGTGTGAAGTGTGAGGTACGTTCCGGGACGGATCCCGTGTTAATACTTTTGGTTTTACGGATCGCCCAAAATAGTGGACAAATGAGGTGAAACTCGGTGTCGTGAAAGTGCACTGCAGGTACGTAGCTTTCTGAGGAAAGAGGTCTTGGGGGTAGACGGGGAAATCTAGGGATCCCGAAAACCTCAGTGCACCCACCCCGGGCGGCGCCGGCTGCCAAGTCGAGAGGCGTCGACGCGGACCGAGACTGTAAGTTGTTTTTTTTTATAAGTTTTAAGTATAAGTATTTAAGTGGTTCCTTTACCCAACAGTCACTTTCTTAGTGAACGAATTAGAAATTAATACAAAGTATTGTAGACTTTTAGTCCGGATTTACTTACGGGTGTTAGTTAGTTAGTTAGACCTGAGATTTCCGCACTTAGCCTCATGATTGGGCCATTGTACGTAGTGGAGCTGTTCGTTTACTCCAGCCAGCCTATCTCTTTCCAGAAAGCCAGCAGTGCTCCGATGTCACTGCAGGCTTCCTGAAGGGACCCCGGCTTCCCAATGATGGCGGTCCGTTGCTTTTCCACGCCTTCGCAGTGAATGGTCACGTGGGCGGGTGTTTCCTCTTCTTTGAGGCATCCCCGGCAAAGCGGGCTGTCGGTTAGACCCATGTTGTAGAGATGTCTGTTCAGTGAGCAGTGGCCTGTTAAGATTGCCACAGCTTTGCGCAGATTTTCTCTTCTCAGACGCAGCAGGCTACGTGAAAGACGTTTCGAGATTGTTGGTAAGGCCTCCCTGGCTTGTCTACATTTGGTTTCTGTTCTCCAAAGTTCAGCATGCTGGCTTTCTGTTCGCGACCTCAACCATTTTCTAAACTGGTTGTATGGGAGTGGGAGCAGGGGTTCGGGTCCTTCCACTGTGGTTTCCGAGCCTCTTTTAGCGAGTTCATCTGCGGCATCATTGCCCAGGGAGCCGCTATGACCCTTTATCCATTGTAAAGTGACTCTGTTATTTGTTGACAGTTTTTCCAATTCATGGTGACACTCTAGTATCAAGCTGTTGTTTGTAAGATTGCTGTTGAGTGCTTGTAGGACTGAGGCGCTGTCCGAGATTATGCGTATTGCGTAAGCCTTCGCATCTCTTGTGTTCAACAGCGCGACAGCTCTTGTTATACCGATGCATTCTGCCTGAAAGATTGTATTCAGGTTGCCAAGGGTTGTAGATAGTTTTAGATTTAGTTCGTTGGAAAAGGCTCCTGCGCCCGTTCCTGTTTCAGTTTTGGAGCCGTCCGTGTACACTCTGACTTCGTGTATTCCCGAGTAGTCGGTAGGCTCCTCTTGCAGTTGTACCTTATATTTTTTGTCGAAAATATAAGTGTTTGGTATTCTGTCGCACACCGCTTCTATCATAGGCTGGTCCGAAACAGCGGCTGCTAGGATTTGTGTGTGTGGGGTGTAGCTGTTTTGTTTCCATATACCGGTTGTCCGAAGCCGTAGGGCAGCACTGGCTGCTTCTTGTTGAACGTGCAAGTGTAGAGGTCTGAGGTTCAACAGGGCTTCCAGGGCAGTAGTCGGTGTTGTCTTCATGCACCCAGCTACTGCGAGGCATGCCAGTCGTTGTAGCCTCTGTAATTGAAGTACTGCTATTTTCTGTTTTGTTCTGGTCCACCATACAACGGCGCCATAAGTTATAGCGGGTCTTATCACCGAAGTGTATAACCACATCATAAGTGACGGGCGTAGACCCCACTGTTTTCCTATGAGGCCGCGGCATTGCCAGAAGGTCATCTGGGCCTTGTTAACGATATTCTGTAGGTGCGAGCTCCAGTTTAGCTTGCTATCTAGCGTCACACCGAGATATTTAACTGTTGGTGACAGGGTTAGCGTTGTTCCGAAAAACTTTGGTAGGTTTTGTGTTTTTGGGTTACGTTTGTTTGTAAAAAGTACTAATTCCGTTTTAGTCGGGTTGGCGGTTAGTTGATGAGTCTTGCACCATCGCTCTACTATGCCAAACGCCGTTCTCATTAGACTGTATAGAATATCCTCGGATTTACCTATCGTCAGGATTGTTATATCGTCGGCGTAGCCTATTATCCAGAAACCACATTCATCAAGGCGTCTGATTAAGCCGTCAACTACTAGGTTCCATAGAAGTGGCGATAGAACTCCCCCTTGAGGGCAGCCTCTGGCCACTATTGCCCTCGTAGTGCTGTTTACCTTAAGCGTTATGGCTCTTTGACGCAGGAGGTTGTCTATCCAGCCCGTGATGGTTGGCTGCACTCCTCGTTTCACCAGCGCTTGGTTGATACTACTGAAAGTTGTTTTGTCGAAAGCACCTTCTATGTCAATAAAGGCTCCTAAGACCATATATTTATCTGAGAGGCCCTTTTCTATGGTTCTAACGACAGTATGCAGAGCTGAGTCTGTTGATCTGCCATTTCTATAGGCATGTTGTTGAGGATGTAAAGGTTTTGTTTTTAGGGCTCCTTCTCTTATGTGCCTGTCCGTTAGTCTCTCCAGCGTTTTTAAGAGAAACGATGTGAGGCTGATAGGCCTATAGGATTTTGCCTGTGTATAGTCTCCTTTTCCAGCCTTTGGTAAAAAGACTACTTTGACTTCCCGCCATGAGTGGGGAATGTACTGGTGTGCCAGGCAGGATTGAAAGATACACACTAGCTGTGGCAGTATTGTGTTAATTCCCCATTGTAGGAGTGCCGGAAAAATTTCGTCTATTCCAGAGGATTTGTAAGGCAGGAAGCTTTTTACGGCCCATTGTACTTTATCTTCGGTAATGACCGTGTTTGATACGGCCCAGTCAATATCAGCTGGCGATCGTTCGAAGGGCTCTTCCCATTGTTGTTTGTCCATGATCATACAATCTGGGAAGTGAGTATGTAGTAGCAGTTCGCTTATTTCTTCGTCGGAGGTTGTGTATGTGCCGTCCGATTTCTTCAGTGAGCCGAGTCCTCTGTTTTTGTTTGTTGACAGAAGTGTTTTAATTCTTGCTGTCTCCTTTGTTGACTCGATTTTTTCACAGAAACGCCGCCATGAGCTAGTTTGGTAGTAGCGGATTTTCTTTTTGTAATCGTATTGTAGATCTTTGTATATGTCCCAGTCAGAATCCTTCCTGGTGTTTTTAGCGTGATTAAAGGCTTGCCTTAGCTTGCATCTTGTTCTTTCTAGGTCCTTGCCCCACCAGTGGCTACCAGGAGGTTCCTTGGGGTACGTTAGTGGGCAGGTCTGTTGGTATGTCTCCTGTAAGCAGGTTGTTAATGTTTCTACGTTGTGATCTATATTGGAGGTACTAGAAGTCGCGTCTTTTAGTTGAAGAGCTGACCACTTCGACTTTAAAACGTTCTGAAATCTAGAGACGTCCGTTTTGCGAGGGTTTCGCCACGGTTGTGGCGGTTGTGTTTGTGCCTGTATGGTGTACCTAACACGTCTGTGGTCGGAAAGTGAGGGTTCGTCGGAGACGTGCCAGTTGGAAACCATGTCCATCGCTCCTACTGACACAAGAGTGATATCTATGACAGTTTGGTACCTGCTGTTAATAAAAGTGGGCTGGTTACCTTTGTTGGCTATGAGGAGATTCGTAGTCATCAAAAACTCTATGAGGTCCTCTCCCCTTGGGTTGGCTTTGGGACTTCCCCACAGAGGATGGTGTGCGTTGCAATCGGCCGATATGATCAGCTCCCAGCTATGGTCTGCGCAGTACACCGCCAGGTCAGCCACCTCTTTGGCTGGTACGGTCTCATCTCCTGGCATGTACACGGATGCTAAGACAAGCATAGTTTGGTCGTCCCTTCCATTAAGGAGTCTCACAGCTGCGAGATCTCTGGAACAGAATTGTGTGAGTAGCGTAGCTTGTATGCAGTTGGGCATGTAAATACACGCCCTTGGGTTGGCTATCGTCGTACTTACGGGTGTTGTTATATCGGAAAAGTCCGACCAGGTTTCGCTCCGATTCGCAGAGCTTACAAATACAAAGTATTTTAAACTTTCGCGACTTGTACACAAAGTTAGAATATTTTCGGGGTTTAATCGCGTAGTAATTTATTGCTATTTTACCTCGACGTTTCGACGACGTTACAGTCATCGTGGTCACGAGAAGACTGATGACTGGCACCCGTTCGCATCTTCGGCTGACGAGGCTTCAGAATACCCTAAATCAGCCATCACAAAGCACTATTAGGGTTGCGACACACTACACTGACACTACACTTTTGACACCGAAAATATTCAAACTAATACAAAGTAATACTAAATTAAGAACTAAACTAAAATCTAATTAACATAAACTAATAAAAATAAATACCTAAAATTTTATATTTTAATTTTAATTTTTCATGTTATTCTTCGTCGTCGTCAGGCTATCGTAGTCCACTGCTGGACATAGCCCTCCCCTAAAGAGCGCCACGTTGTGCTATCATAGGGGGTAATGCCCATAATCCCTACGCTGGGCTAGGCTGGGGGATCGCAGTTTCGTGGAATTGTACTGCAGGAGGCGCTGTCATGTTATTTGTATAAATTGATAAATCGTATCTTTGTATAAATCGATAGAAAACCCTATTGGTTGTACAATTACATACATAATGCACGTAAGAATTTTCTGATCTGAAACTATATTCTAAAATTGTTGTTTTTCTTTCAATAAATAAAAATAATACGCTGTATACCATACAGCGTGTTATTCATCAACCCGGACTTGGCCCCCGTGGTGGAGTATGGCCTTACCTTCTTTGCGATGCAGGAAGAGACCCGTGTCCCAGCAGTGGGGACATACAAGGGTTGATAACGATAACGATACCATACAAAAGCGCGCACGTGGCTTAGTCAAACCGAGTGATTGGATCAATCACTTGAGCGGAATCAAGCAACAATAGGCGTGGTTAGGTGCAGGAGGGGTGACCGTCCCGTGACTACCGTTAGTGGCATTTCTTCTGAGAGCTGCCGTGCTTCGCAAGACACACTAAGCCGTTGGTGCCGGCTGTCATGTAATGACAGTCGTAAAGCCATATCAGAGGCCTTAGGGGCAGCTTGATAACTTCTGACAGTAAGGCCCGCCACTGTCTTACAAATACTCCACCAACCCATCAAGGGCATCTGCTAACAAACTGTTATGCAGTTTGGCAGAAACCAACTTCTGTACTGACCGTGCCTGTTGCTGCTTAACTTAAGTGATTGATTCCAATCACTCGGTTCGACTAGGCCACGAGCGCTTCATAATTTATAATATTAGTAAGACTGAACAACTATCCATTTGAGAGACTCGTCCCCCGTTGTCGTGTACATGGACATTGGCTATTTACCGAGATTGATGACGTCCCAAGTGTAGGCTGTCCATCGGCAGATCAATTAGGCCATTCCCCGTGCCCTCTCAATGCGAGAATCCAATCTACGCCGCCTCGGGGAACAAGCTCTGCGCCTTGATTATGTAACCTTTCCCGTACAAATCTGTGTGCGAATATGGAATGTGTATTTATATCTGCCGTATACATTATAATGCGTAATTTGATTTCTGCTGTATAGATTTGAGGCGTAATATGTATCACAGGTAGTGTATACCATGGGTGCGTTCCGATATGCGATGAAATCGATTACAGTGCCAATCCATATAAGCTCAATAGGCACAAAAACCCTATTTCGTGCGAAATACTTTGGGACTACTAAATTTGGTCGGATTCGCGCTGTAATCGATTTCGTCAACTCGGAAAGCAGGGCATATTTCAGGGGATATCTAATAAGTGACATTGATATTGAGCCACGTAATCGCATGACAATGTCCAGTAGATATTTTTTTCTTGCACACAGATCTATACGTGAAAAGCTTCATAATTAAGGCGCTGAACGATTCGGCTCACTGTAGATTTAGCCTCTAAAAAGGTTTTTGCACTTTGTATTGGACTGAAAGCAATGTTTCTTAATGACTATCCCATCAACCATTTGTATGTCCTCACCGCTGGGGCTCGGGTCTCTTCCTGCATCGCAGGAAGGTTAGGCCCTACTCTACCACGGGGGCCAAGTCCGGGTTGGTGGAGGATTGTAAGACAGTGGCGAGCCTTACTGTCAGATGTTATCAAGCCGACCATAAGGCCTCTGACATAGCGTCAAAACTGCCATTACATGACAGCCGGCACCAAGGGCTTCACAAAGCACGGAAGCGCTCGGAAAAAAATCCACTAGCGACAGTCACGGGACGGTCACCCATCCTGCAACTGACTACTAGTGATTACGGTGTTTGTTTACCTGGGCGTGACGTCAGATTCGACGCCATGACACTGCGAGCTGGTTTCCCGTAGATTTAAAATTATTTTAGAAATATGGCTTTAACCTTCGTTAAACTTTAGTTACGGAAATATAGGTGTTTCTGTGAATAATAAATGTGTCCCCACAGTATGGAAGAGGATTTCAATATTTCGTCATTTCGCTGTGTAGTATCGGCCTAGAGAATAGTACCAACCCAAATTCTTACCGCGGGTGTCATAAAAGGCGACTAAGGGACAAAAAACCGGTGGGTGGGCAGCAGCGCCCTCTGCAGTACAATTCCATCAAACTGCATGGGCAATGATGGCACAACCTTGCGCTATGGCGCTCATTAGGGGAGGGCTATGTCCAGTAGTGGACTAATATAGCCTGAAGAAGAAGATTTAACTGTGAAGGAAGACGGCGTTAGGAAACCCGCGGTAGAGCTGCTCTAGCTACATTCAAAACTGACCTTTTCACTTAAACCTTTTCACCTTTGAGATTTTCACGAAAAACATTATGTAATCCGATAATAAGCTACAGTTTATCAAATTAAATAGAAAACAATATCAACTCATCAACCTCGTAATTAAGTGCCGAGGCGCGATATTCAATAATTAATTTTAGGGGCGCCGTCTATCGCCTTGTTCTATCAATACATAATTAGTGAAGTATTAATATATATTTAAGTTCATTGGCTTATTTAGGATTCACACTAATCGACTGAGTAGTCGTTCTGTCTGTATCCTAGATAAGATAGGAATATTCTTTATTGTACAATGGACAAACGACAATTACAAAATAATTACAAATATAGATAGTACATGTGGCGGCTTTATTGCTGAAAGCGGCTTCTTCCAGATAACCATACGATGGAAAATTTCATTTCATCATCTAATTTCAGATTTCATTATAATTCATCGATTCCTGTATTCCTTACACACTTCAATTAGGGTTTATTTTGTCGACATAAGTACACAGAGACCAAGCCAAGCAAATTATAAAATAATCATGGTCTCTACTCTACCCCTCTGAGACACAGTTGTATTTTTTTATTTATCGTCGTCGTCGTTGTCAGGCTATACTAGTCTACTGCTGGACATAGTCCTCCCCTAATGAGCGCCATAGTGCCCTGTCTTCAGCTTGCCGCATCCAGCATCTGCCTGCAGTTTTTCGCAGATCGTCATCCTACCTGGTCGCAAGGCCATACTACGTTTGCCGAGGCGCGGTCTCCACACGTTTACTCGACTTACTTATTTGTCGTGTGTATTTTTATTGACCTATTTAGAGGCCAAAATTTCACCCATGCCGGGATTCGAACCCGCAACCTCTGGCTATCCGTGCCAGCGCTCTACCAATTGAGCCAATGAGCGACTCACCGGCATCAGTGAAATTTCGAACCTCTACACTATTCTCTGTATTACGTACAGGCTGCGACATCTGGCTTAAACAAAATTGCATCACTTACAGCCCCGACTACCTACTTTGCAGTTAGGTTTTACATCGGAATGATATCACTGTACCCACATGATTATACTATTTTTATTTTTAATGCACTAACCCGTGCTAAGGACAAATTTAAAAACCTATTTAGAGGCTAAAAATTTCACCCATGCCGGGATTGGTGATTTTTTTAGCCTCTAAATAGGTTTTTAAATTTGTCCTTAGCACGGGTTAGTGCATTAAAAATAAAAATAGTATAATTTTTTATTGAAGCAAGTTTCTTGATCATCAAAAGGTTCAATCATCATGACATTGACTTTTATGTGTAACGAGATTATTAAGTCTACATTACATATACTGTTTTTGATTTGCAGACAAACACAATTATGCCACTCAAGCATAAATAACGAACTACGCTTGAAAATAAATAAGAGAACTCACAAAATAAACACCGAAACAACCACATACTGAGATCTTGCCGCGGGTTTTGCTCATAGAAAGAGCTTATTATTATTATTATTAAATCCGTTTATTTCGGATAAACAAATCCATAGAGATGTTAGTACAAGCTTAGTCTATGTTAGTAAGATACAATTAGATAACGCTCTTTTTTTTAATGATAAATAATAATGTAAATGCACCTTGGAGTGGTGCTTCAAAAACGGGCTATCCGCCCTATCATTTAACAGCCCCAGGATGCTGTTGGGACTGCCACGATTTTCTGTTCACCAGGGAGGCCACGCGATTCCGGATTATGGCCGCAAAGCCGTCCACACGGGCTTCAGCAAACATCCCCGAAGCGCTGCAGAATCGCGGTAGCCCCAACAACATCCTAAAAACATTATTATACTGCACACGAAGGGCGCTGATGGCCCACTGCGTAAAGCTCATCCACAAGCCACACGTGTACAGGGATTGGCAGAAGGCCTTAAAGAGCCTTATAATCTGCTTAGAGCTTATTGTTTGTTATTAGAATATTTTTTGGGCTTAATCGCGTAGTAATTTATTGCTATTTTACCTCGACGTCTCGACGACGTTACAGTCATCGTGGTCACGAGAAGACTGATGGCCGGTGCCCGCTCGCATCTATGCGATTAAGCCCCGAAAATATGCTAATAATGTGTTCAAGTCGCGAAAGTTTAAAATGAGCTTATTGTTTAGTTTATGAGCTTATTATTATATTCAATTTCAATCAATTAGTCTGTGTTCGTCCACTGCTGTAGATAGGCCATCCCCATGGCACGCCAGTTCCTTTTGTCCTCAGCTGTCCTTGTACATACTCTGCAAGCAATCCTCAGATCGTCGGTCTAGCAAGCTGGTGGAGGACACTGCAAAACACCACAGCACTGTGGAACAGTTAAGTTTTAAGTACATAAAAAGTTATTTGCTTGATAGGTACTTAACTTTATTTTATATCTTACATCGCGCTATAATTAAGTGGCTGCAAAGAAAGTGCGCTCGTGGCCTAGTGGAGCCGAGTGATTAGAATTGATCACTTGGCTTAAGCGAAAACAGGTGTGGTCAGGTTCTGAATGGGTGACCATCACGTGACGTGTTTCTTAGGGCACGCTAAGCCGTTGGTGCCGGCTGTCATTTAATGACAGTCGTTAAGCCATGTCAGAGGCCCTATGGGAGGCTTGATAACTTTTGACAGTAAGGACCGCCACTGTATTACAATCCTCCATCAACCTGGACTTATAATATGGCCTAACCTTCCTGCGATGCAGGAAGAGACCAGTGCCCCAGCAGTGGGGACATACAAAGGGTAGACATCATCATCATCACAAAAAGTTGGAACGTGGTTAAACAGAAATGCGTAAATAGAACTAGTCTTTTTATGATTTGACAGGCGTCAGAAGAAAATCATTCTCCCTAGGGCTGAAGACGTATTACTTTCAACCCGCACCTCAGTTAACTTCAATCTTATCTGAGTATAAGTAATGAAAAAACTGTTTAATGGCCTAAACAGTTTCTACGTTCTTCCAGAGGAAAAATATTTTTGTTGCATTACATTTTTTTAATAACGGCCATTGTTGGAATAGTTGAAAGGAAATACTCATTAGTTTTCAGCTGGCCTTTGTTGAAATATGATAAGTTAAGATAAGCATATTCTTTATTGTATACCGAAAAATGGATACAGAAACAGCATATTTAGAAGATAAGATCCAGGTGGCGACCTTATGGCTAATAGCGATTTCTTCCAAGCAACCTCAAATTGGAGAATTTTTCGAAGGAGAAATAGATACGGGTAATTGGTAAAAATACGAATATGCTTATTATTTATTTATTTATTTATTTATTTCTTTTCGGGAAACCTGCAGCTTACATAGAAATGGACAGTTCTTTGTGTAACTTTAAGCTAAAAATAAGTTTCCGCATATGGTAAGTAGAAAAAAACATGTGCAATATAAGATGAGTTTAAATTGCACTACAGCACCGAGGACGCGCTCTTGAGGGTTCGTAAATCAAAAAAGGATAGTAAATCTTGCTCATGCGTCCGAACCAAAATTGTGCAATAAAAAAATTCTAAACTAATCTAAGACTTTTCTAATTTACAAATCGATTCCCAATGGTGATTGAACACACAGCCTTTGTCATAGTAATTAAACCCATTGCCGCTTGACCAACGAGCTATTGTTTACCTTAATCTAATCAAAAAAATATCTGGCTGTTGTAGCATTAAAATGTGAAAATAACTTTGTTAAATTCCGCCTTAAACCCCACAAGCACCATGCGGTTAGTTAATGCACCGCCCTTCCTCCCACTTTTTCAAGCAGAAGCAAGACACGAACACACCGACACCAATACTTGTGTGAGAAAATACGCGACGCGTTTCGCCTCTAACACGAGGCATCCTCAGGCTCACAAGTGCCAGTGACCGTCACCGCAAAAATCGCTCCATATTTGAAGGCTTGGCCACCCCGCCCCCCCCCATAACCTAATCTAACCGTCAAACCAGTGACCGTTAAACCGTCAACCGCCTGTCGGTCATTATTGTTTTGCGCAAATCTAGCGATTAACGGGGAAATAGAGGAGCTGCCCATTTATCATTGTAAATAACCTATCCTTCTGGCTGTTGCCATCAATTGCTCAACGTTTCAGTTCAGTCAAGTTTTAAATAAATTATCGACTCATTGGGCGACCCAAGAGCTGGTAGAGAGGGAACGCTGCCAGCTTGAAACACCTTTACAGGAGTAAACATCTTTATTCCAAACAAGGTGATTAGCAATGTCTGGTGTCAGTTGCTCCCCCCTCCCAAATCATACACGGCCCCAGTACACTAGATAACTCCCGTATCGTGGGCTCCCGTTTGTGAGTTTCCAGCAGGCATTTAGGTTATTGGGAAGAAAATAACTGACCTAAGACTTAGTTAATCTAAGTTAAACTAAACTAAAATATATATATATTTTTTATTTATTCAGTGAGTACCAGTGATAATCAGATGCATGTAAAAAATTAAAAGGTTATGATTCTGAGCTTGGCAGCTCCCAAATCATACGCTCACTTCCGATTAGGCATAAAAACGAAACTTATCAACAAATCTACTTAATATTATTAAAAATTAACAAAGTGCAAAACATAAACAATTGTAAAAACCTATTTAGAGGCTAAAAATTTCACTCATGCCGGGATTCGAACCCGCAACCTCTGGCTATCCGTACCAGCGCTCTACCAATTGAGCCAATGGGCGACTCACAACATCAGTGAAATTTCGAACCTCTTTACAATATTCTCTGTATTACGTACAGGCAGCGACATCTGACTTAAGCAAATTGCATTACTTACAGCCCCGACTACCTACTTTGCAGTTAGGTTTAACATCGGAACGATATCACTGTACCCACATGATTACACCATTTTTATTTTTAATGCACTAACCCGTGCTAAGGAACAAATTTAAAAACCTATTTAGAGGCTAAAAATTTCACTCATGCCGGGATTCGAACCCGCAACCTCTGGCTATCCGTACCAGCGCTCTACCAATTGAGCCAATGGGCGACTCACAACATCAGTGAAATTTCGAACCTCTTTACAATATTCTCTGTATTACGTACAGGCAGCGACATCTGACTTAAGCAAATTGCATTACTTACAGCCCCGACTACCTACTTTGCAGTTAGGTTTAACATCGGAACGATATCACTGTACCCACATGATTACACCATTTTTATTTTTAATGCACTAACCCGTGCTAAGGAACAAATTTAAAAACCTATTTAGAGGCTAAAAATTTCACTCATGCCGGGATTCGAACCCGCAACATGTGGGTACAGTGATATCGTTCCGATGTTAAACCTAACTGCAAAGTAGGTAGTCGGGGCTGTAAGTAATGCAATTTGCTTAAGTCAGATGTCGCTGCCTGTACGTAATACAGAGAATATTGTAAAGAGGTTCGAAATTTCACTGATGTTGTGAGTCGCCCATTGGCTCAATTGGTAGAGCGCTGGTACGGATAGCCAGAGGTTGCGGGTTCGAATCCCGGCATGAGTGAAATTTTTAGCCTCTAAATAGGTTTTTAAATTTGTTCCTTAGCACGGGTTAGTGCATTAAAAATAAAAATGGTGTAATCATGTGGGTACAGTGATATCGTTCCGATGTTAAACCTAACTGCAAAGTAGGTAGTCGGGGCTGTAAGTAATGCAATTTGCTTAAGTCAGATGTCGCTGCCTGTACGTAATACAGAGAATATTGTAAAGAGGTTCGAAATTTCACTGATGTTGTGAGTCGCCCATTGGCTCAATTGGTAGAGCGCTGGTACGGATAGCCAGAGGTTGCGGGTTCGAATCCCGGCATGAGTGAAATTTTTAGCCTCTAAATAGGTTTTTAAATTTGTTCCTTAGCACGGGTTAGTGCATTAAAAATAAAAATGGTATAAACAATTGTGTTTTAATTTTGTAAAATTAAAATAACAGACATTAAACTTGAAAGAGATCATAGTGTGTGAAATGGCTTTTCCGGTACACGACAGGGCCGCGGGTTGCTGAAAACCATGATTGATTTTGCTGACGCTACGAACCTACCTTAAACGGCAGCTCTGAATTGGTTGCAACTAGCTTCCAAGTTTTTTTCGTAGTTTTAAACTGCTATAACTCTGTATAGCCAGCGTAAGTAATGTAAACCATTTTTATTTTATAATGTAAACCAGGTGAAAGTAGTCGCAACCAATTCAGCTATCTTTTGGGGTAGGTAGCGTCAACAAAATCAACCATGATTTTTAGCAACCTGCGGCCCTGAATTACACCTTTTCACTTCTACTCACTATTCTACTCACTATATTTTCACTTCTAAATTGTAAATGATGGACAAACATAAATTTTCTATTTTCGTCAGTGTCTACTACGAAAAAGTGGTACGTAAGCAAAACACAACTAACTTCAAAGGCCACTTGAGTATTGAGTCAGTCGAAAAGGATCCCATTTCTGTACGTTTGAGAAGTTATCTTATGTTTCAGAGTAAATGAGCCCAAACTGAACTAAACTAAAAAGGCATTCATAACTCAAAATGAAAATGCGACTAGACATGCGTTTGTGTATTGTGTCAAATGATATATTCTAAATTAATACGGTGGCACTTGTGAGTGATTTATGCGTCTGCTGTACTGTTTGCCTTTGGGATTATTCGTACCTAGGCACGAGTATTTGTTCGTTAAGATACGAGTTAACTAAGGTCAAGTACACATTGAGATCGAGGAGCTATGAGAATCGCTGGTGTCAGTGAACTTAGCAGATCATTTTCCAGTAGATCAAAAAAAATGAGAGTTCTTGTTGCATGCAGCAGAGTTCTATAGTTCCTGATACGTCTCAGAAATAGTTCTGGCGTTTTGTCCTCAAAAAAACTTAATTGAAAAAATGATCTGCTAACTTCCCGTAGCAGATCATTTTGCAGCAAATCAAAAACAAATGAGAGTTCTCGCAGCATGCAGTTGAGTTCTACAGTTTCTGCTATGGGCAGAACAGTTAGCAGATCATTTTTTCAATTAAGTTTTTTTAAGGACAAAACGCCAGAACTATTTCTGAGACGTATCACGAACTATAGAACTCTGCTGCATGCGACAAGAACTCTCATTTTTTGTTGATTTGCTGGACAATGATCTGCTAAGTTCACTGACATGAATCGCTCGTAGTCCCGACCACCCGAGTGATCTTAAGGGATCACGAAGTTTAAAAAAAAGAGCGCGTCCAGTGCATGGATGGATGTCCGTCTACGACTAACGCCTGTGGCATTTTTCCGAGCGGTTCCGTGCTTCGCAAGGCACGTTAAGCAGTTGGTGCCGGCTGCCGTCGATACATGGCAGTCGTTAAGGCAAGAGAGTTCTTACGGCGGCTTGAACATTTCTGACAGTACGACTAGCCACTAGTCTTAACCCCTGTGGTGGAGTATGGCCTTTACCTTCCTCAGGGAAGAGACCTGTGCCCCTCGGTGGGGTCATAATGGGTTGATGATGAAGAACACATTGAGATGCAGAAAGCTGTATCATACTTTGTTAGCACGTCTTAATGATTCACGGTTTTCATACATAGTAATATTTTATACGGATCTGATCGCGATTGTCTATTAGCCCCAAAGCGCCTTAAAGGAAAAACTACCATGACTCAGGCTTTAAATACTAACGAGCAATAGACATCCAACTTATAAAATAATTACTTCATATATATTTAAAAACCTATTTAGAGGCTAAAAATCTCACCCATGCCGGGACTCGAACCCGCAACCTCTGGCCATCCGTGCCAGAGGATACATATTTCCATTGAACATTACGTTGATGAAGTTATGCTATTGCCAATTATAAATTAAAATAATTGGCTGTATTTGCCACTTTAGTCTACACGTAACCACGGCAATTGCAACGCTGCCAACTTAGGTAGATAGATAGAATATTCTTTATTGTACACAGAAATTACAATAACAGAAATTATATAAAAAATACAGTACAAATGGCGGCCTTATTACTAAAAGCAATTAGGTAATTACGTTTTACTTAATAAATAATCGCGATTAGACCCGTTTAATAAAACTACGTAAGATACACACACGCAAGCCAAAATCTCAATGCATCTCAACTTTCTGGAGCGTTCAAAAACCGCGTCCCAGCCGCCCGTGCGCCGCCCGCCCTAACTAAGGGCTCGCCCTTGCCGCCCGCCCGCTGAATTTTTAACGAACGCGCCTTTTTCCAAATTGAAAAAGAAACCGCACCGTGCATAAATTCCGGCGAAATGACGTAGCGAGATTTGTCCTTTCCTTGACTTCCATTGCCTCCCGCGCCGTGAAAGGGCACTCTTGTTTCTATTTGTTTTGCGCTGCCTTTCTCTTTTAGGGTTCATTTGGCGCACGTAGATTGGAATTGAAACTAATCGTGTGCTTGTATTTAAAAACCTATTTAGAATCTAAAAATTCCACCCCTGCCGGGACTCCAACCCTCGACCTCTGGCTAACCGTGCCAACGCTCTCCCAGCACTCATGCCGCTAGTGTCTTTATTCCGAGCGTTTCCGTGCTTCGCAATGCACGTTAAGCCGTTGGTACCGGCTGTCATGTAATGGCCGTCGTTAAGCCATGTCAGAGGCCTCATGGCTATCTATCTGACAGCAGTCTCTTAAAAATTTTCCACCAACCCAGACTTGGCCCTCATGGTGGAGTGCGTGAGTGAGTCCATGCTCTCTCTTTCTGAGAGAAGGCCTGTTCCCTGAAGTGGGACGTTTATAGGGTATCCAAAAAAAATATTACTAGTTTAAAAGACGAAGATTGTACTATTCCACAGTGTCAATATTATAAGTTAACCTCCTGAGCCCTGCCGTTCTATGCAGAGGGCATCACTATAACGTTTTAATTCACACCCAATGAACTTTAAACAGAAGCTCTGGAAAACATAATGTTGTAGGTCCTATCGTTTCTTGCATAATTTTTTCTTGAATGCCTACGTAATTTTAGAAGGTTCTGGGTTTTTTTTACCTCAGGAGTTAAACTTAAGAAAATGCTGCAGAACCCCGCCAGTTGACCGTCCACAGTGGCATTGCCCACTTTCTCGAGATAAGTTACGACTTTTTTGTAATTTGGAAATCACCTCTCGGTTGTTTGTTTGCCGAGAGTTTTTCGCGTCAAGGAGTATTTATTTATGCAGTTTTGTTTGGCTTTCGTCTCAACAGGTTGGCGGGTCCATTTGGCTCTTTTTGGGAGACGACTTTTTTCCTTCTCGGCACTTATAATTTTCTATTCCATTTTATTTTTATTAATATCTTAGGACGAATAAGAGCTAGATAGACAGAGATAGAAAACACTTTATTGGGCACAACCAGACAAAAATACAACCATGATTTATATCTAAGTAATGTTATACAACTGGCGGTCTTATCGCTAGAAATTATGTTATGACATTAAACCTGAGTACCTACAACTGTCGAAAAGACAGAATATTATATATAAACCTATCTCTATGTGCAGCTAACTGAGCGAGACGTTGTAGCTATCTCTAACGTGCAACAGTGACTGAACCGCATCACTTTAGAGCTCGCCAATCGCCTATCGGCGGCTTGTTTTGACAGCCCCGATCTGGCCGGGAGCGGCTCCAAGCGGCGCAAACTGGTTCAAGCCAGCCGAAGCCGCCGCGATCCGGCTATCAGTCAGGGCCATCCGGCATCGACAGGCATCCATCTCGATTATCTACTCGCCGGACATGCCACCAGCGCCTTTGATGTATCCGGGGGAAATGGAACTGTCAGAACGATGACTGCTTTTTTATGTTGTTTTAGAAACAGCGATATAAATAGATAGAGATAGATACCACTTCATTATACATAAAAATGGAAATTACAAAAATATTTTTATTTATTTAACTGTAAATACAGTGTGAACTAATCTTTTTGAAGGCCTATTTGTATTCGAAAGGTCGTGGGTTCAAATAATAAGAGTTCAATCTTTATATCTTTATGACAAAATAAAATCGAGGAATTCGCAAAGTAGTTAGGTTTCTAAAACGTCAGCAAGTCTAATCAAAATGTCTTCGCATAAGACAGCTGCATTCCAAGGCTCTTTCAAATGTGCCGCAAGCAAAATTTTGAATGACATTCCACCAGCGATACGAAACTCGCAGACTAAAGTAATCCTTAAGAAAAACCTCTAGAAACAGCTTTTAATTTGTATTTCTTAATGATTCGCGATACTCATGAATAGTGATATATTAAACGGGTCAAATCGCGATTATTTATTAGGTAAAACGTAATTACCTTATTTTCCGACGTTTCGGCAGCGTTACGGTTGCCGTGGTCACGGGTAGACTAAATAATCGCGATTTGACCCGTTTAATTTATAGCTTTTAATTATTCAGAAAAATGCACCTTAACACGTTTCGGAGCGCTAACTACCGCCTCCAATGGAAAAAAATCATAACTTGTTTTATAATACGTTTTTATCTAAAAGTGAAAATGACAAATCTTAACAACTGTGACAACTATTTTTAGAACTTACAGTCTAGAACCTATGATCAATAAATTCGAACGATTTCTACTAAAAACGGCCGTTTTCGGCGGAAAGTGATGAAAATCCTTGGTTGTTTATTCTAGGCTCTAAAGGAAGGCCAAGGAGACGAAATAAAGAATGTAAACAAACGAACCGTTTCTGAGTTACATTGCGATAGTGAGCGATTATTATCACTGTCCTTGTCACACGTATGCGGTAATGGCGTCATTTGATCGACGACAGCTGTCGTTGCGTATTTCGTGGTACAGGAAAACTTTCAGTACCGCAGTTGTCAACATTTGGTGTCATCCGCCATTTTGTGATCTATAATAATTCATTCCTGTTTAGATTGCGTTCGAAGTGATACGAGGACAATTTTTAAAGCCATTTTGACAACATGATTGATAATACTATAGATAGTTTTGTCATAAATACGGCTGATTCGGACTCTTCCGGTTAATCATGTTTGACTAATCCAGACGACAGCGATTAGAATAGAGAATCCGAAATTCGTATAACTATAATTTATTCAAATAAAAATGTTTTGAACCCCTGATACTTTGTTTACATTCTTTATCTCGTCTCATTGGCCTTCCTTTAGACTGTAGGTTGTTAATATAGTTGACACAGTTATTAAGATTAATCATGTTCATTTATAATATAAAAATGAATCGCTGAATGTGTTGGTAAGCGCAAATCTCGAGAGCAGCTGGACCGATTTCGCTAATACTTTCTTTAGAATATTCCTTGAAGTAGGTACGAAGATGATTCTTACGGAGAGAAAAATAAAAAAAAAGCAAAGAATCGACTGTTAGGCGGTACGAAGTTCGCTGGGTCAGCTAGTCTTATAATATAAAAATGAACCTCTGAATATGTTGGTAAGCGCAAATCTCTATAGCAGCTGAACCGTTTGCGCTAATTCTTTTTTTAAGAATATTCCTTGAAGGATGGATTTTCAACAGAACAAAATAATAAAAAATTAAAAAATCGACTGTTAGGCGGTACGAAGTTCGCTGGGTCAGCTAGTTTTCCAATAAAAATGTTTGTTTGTTACGCTTTATTGCACAATAATTAAGAAACAGAAAAATAACTTAAATAACAGGTAAGTGTTGATGTACAAAGGCGGACTTATTTCAAAAGAAATGAAAAGAATAAAAAGAAATGTATTATAATACTAGTTATGATTTTTTTGCGGCGCTAATTAGCACCCCAAAGCACCTTAATTATATTAGTTTTCAATAATGGCTGAAGCGGCATCTTCTTTCCTAATATAATCTTGTAACTTTTATTTAAAATCCGTTGTGTACTTAGTCACTAACAAACCTCGTACTACACTAACGGCCCAGACACTTCGCAGGCAACAATTCTTTTCGTTAAGAAGAGCCTAAATCAAAGCGCGTATTAAGCATAAGCCAGATAAAAGGACAGTTGTTTCTTAGCTAAACGTCAGATAAACAGCGCATAAAGGAAAGCCCGGTTTAAGAGCCTAAGCTGTTAAGGACTGTGAAGGAGGCGGGGATATCCGGCCGTGGACAGTCTCTGTCAAGACCGTTATGTTCACCGGTGCGGTAATGCCCGCTTTTTATTTCAATGTTGCGGGCTGCGGGTCGAAGCGCTCGTGGCCTAGGCGAACCGAGTGATTGGAATCAATCACTTGGTTAAGCAACAACAGGCGCGGTCAGATACGGGATGGGTGAGCGTCCCGTGACTGCCGCTAGTGGCAGCGCTTCCGAGCTTCCTTCCTTCCTTCCGCGATTCCTTCTTTTTGTCCGAGCGCTTCCGTGCTTCGCAAGGTACGTTAAGCCGTTGGTGCCAGCTGTCATATACTCGTAAAGGCGGTCGTTAAGCCATGTCAGAGGCCTTATGGGTGGCTTAATAACTTCAGACAGTAAGGCCCGCCACTGTCTTACAATCCTCCACCAACCCGGACTTGGCCCCTGTGGTGGAGTATGGCCTAACCTTCCTGCGATGCAGGAAGAGACCCGTGCCCCTGCAGTGGGGACATAAAAGGGTTGATAGCGGGTTGCATGGAGACGTTGCAACCCGCTATCAACCCTTTTCCAACCGTACGGATATACTCAGTATGGAAATACCTATGGAATTATTATGTAAAAAAATGTTTATCATTTCATTTTCTTTATCAGGGACAACAAACAGAAGTACAATGTGTGTTGAACAGATAATTTTGTTTTGCTGCAGGGCACAGGCCTTTTCGCAGAAAGAGATTCTGGGCCTAATTGACGGCCTCGGTGGCGCAGCGGTAGGGCAAGCTGACTGTAAAGCCGAAGATCCCGGGTTCGATCCCCGGTCGGGTCAAACTAGGAAATGAACTTTTCTAGTTTGTCTCGGGTCTTGGATGTTATCTATGTAGGTACCTATTTAATCTATCGTCGAGTTAGCACCTGTAACACAAGTCATTAAGTTGTACTTAGTATGGGGCTAACGAGATCTGTGTAATAATATGCCCATGAATATATTATTTAACTACGCCCCCCCACCGGGGATTGGCGATTTTAAACGCTGAGATATTCGAACACCTTTTACACTCAGGTTTACTCACGATATTTCGTGAAGGAGGTTAGCGAGAGGCATTGCTCCTATAACTTTGCAATGGATAACTTAAAAGTTGAAAGAATATAATACCTAGTTAATTCCAGGTACAGTAAGCGTAAGGGATCGCCAGACGTACCGGTTCAATGATTACGTCATTTGGGGAGCATGCACTCATTCACAAATAAACGTGACCTAGAAAACATAACATAAAACATAACATTTACATACTGGCACATACATTGCTTCTGGCCCCTAGGATATCCTGTGTCGTGGGAACCAGAAACAACGACATCACAAACATGTAAACATCTAAGACCTGGGTTCGTTTTTTTTCCCCAGCCGGGATTCGAACCCGGGATCTCTTGCATGGTAGGCAGACGCGCTACCGCTACGCCACAGAGGTCGTCAAAACAAAGTCTTTGGTACAAGTTCGAGTCCACGACCCCCCGTGCTAGGCCGGCGTTCTGCCGCTCTTCTACCGCCGCTCTTCATCCACGATTGCGCCCCCTAATTAAATACCGCCCACCGCCGGATCTTCGCCCTTATTGCCCAAACTATAGCGACTGGGGACGTTTGTCGACACTCGAACCGAGGACCCTCCGGCTAAGCTGCCCATCGACGCGTCTAGTAGCTTATCTGCCGCCCGGGCAGACGCCATCTTGGCGCAATAACTATACACTGAACCCGAGCGGAAGCTCCGTGGTAAGGTAAGCGAATGATTATTTGAAATCTTTGGTGAAAGTGGAAACTTAAAAAAAAAACTTTTGGAGCGCCTTACCTCTGTTAACTACTGGTGTGCAATAAAAAGTTATGTGATGTAGGTACATACAACGAAAAATATTCTATGTGTCTAGTCTAGTATAGGAGTCTAGTGTGGTTACCAAAGTTAAATAGGCTTGTAATGTAATTCATCTGTAGTTCGTTTGTTTTTGCTGCTGTGGCGCGCTTGTTGCGTAAAGATAAACTTACAAAAAATAAAATTACAGTAACTGCCATAGGATCGGTCGAATTAACCTATTTAAACTTTTAATATATTATATATAAAATAAATACTTATATAATTAGAAATTTACATATCTATACATATATGTATGTGTATATATATGTATATGTATATATATGTGTGTATGCGTATATATATCTATATGTGTATGTATGTATTATTGTATATATTATTTACTTATTCATTATTTTTCATAACTATTTATTGTGAGTCTTTTGTTTCTTACTTATCTTACATATTAGGTGCCGACAGAATACCATCGTTGCAGAAGGTATCCCTTTTGTGACAAATGCTGAGTCGGGTCCTTTTACAAACGCAGTGCACTGATATTCCTTGCATGTTTCTTTTTAATCTAAAATTAATAATCCTGTACATTGTTATGTATATTCTGTCATTGTACTGTGTTTTTAAGTGAATAAACTATTTCAATTCAATTCAATTCAATAATGCTTTTTTCTTTTAAATAAAATATTTAATATTTTCTTTTATGTAACTATCTACCTATATATATTACTTGAGTTAAATGCCTGCTTACTATTGGCAAGGCTAGCACAAAAGGTTCACCATACATTAAAGGTAAAAATCTGCATACATGAAACTATTTTATTTACTGATTCACAGATTGCATTGGCATGGATTGAAACAGATATAGTTAAATTACAGGCCTATATTTCAAACAGAGTACGGGGCATACAGCGCAGTACAGATGGATGGCAGTGGAGGTATGTCAGTACCCATGAAAATCCCGCGGATTTCCTTAGCAGAGGTCTAAGCCCGGGTGAGCTCTCTGACTGCAGAATGTGGTGGAGCGGTCCAGAGTTTCTGAAAGAAAGGGAGTATACCCGAATAGGGACTTACCCGAATTAAAGGTGACGCCTGCAGCCACTGCCAACCACAATATTGTGCTCCTTACTCTGAAAGAAAAGGAAATCTCACAATTAGTAGAAAAATATTCAGACTTTAACAAAATGAAGCGTGTGTTAGCATACATTTTACGCTTTAGTAGGAATATTAAACCAGGAAATAACAAAATACTAAGCAAATACCTTTCGCACAAGGAGTTACAAAACGCTTCTGATTTATTGATTAAGCATGAACAGCAATTTTATTTCAGTGAGGATTTAAAATTGCTACAAAAAGGTGAAAACGTACAAGGCTCTCTTAAACCTTTGCACCCCTTTATAGACCAAAACGGCTTGTTGCGTGTGGGGGTAAGGCTTCAGAATTCGGCAATATCATACAATCAAAAACATCCCCTTATTCTGCCAAAAGGTTTCAAATTAACTGAGCTTATTATCTCTCACGAGCACCTTCGATTGCTTCATGCTGGTCCTAAGCTTTTATTGTCTCAATTAAATCAAAATTATTACTTAATAAACGGCTTACGTCAAGTAAAGAAAGTAAGATATATAGGTATACCTATCTACCAATGTACCTACATACCCATCTACATATCTATTTTTATAGCTATATATTACGCAGGTGTAATCGCAATTATTTATTCAATTAACTTAAAATAATGGTTAATGTTTAACTATAAGCATCGCAAGTTATCGACATCAATAGGGCCACGCATGGCCATCCTGCATGGCAGGAAGGTACATACTAACATGTAAACTTACGAACATTTTCTCTTTTGAAGATAGCATAACATGAACATTTACATACAGGCATATACATTGCTTCTGCCCCACACTAGGATACCCTGGATATCACAAACATTTAAACATACAAGACCTGGGGGTTTTTGTTCTTGTTTATATTTAATTTAGATCAGATTCAAACTCTGTATAACTCTTTATATATTTCCTACCTGTGGGCTATTCATTATTTTTCTGTGGACGTCTGTACTAAGAAATATCTGTGTAATTTCCATTTTTATCTACAATAAAGTGTTCTCTACCTCTATCTATCTATTTATTCAGCAAAATATGTAGGTACAAGTCTTTTCTCAGCGACCTACATTCATCGTTCGCAACGAGACGCCATGTCCGATTCGTTCGCAGAAATGAAGGCGATGTATTTGCTCAATTAGAGAGTAACCTTTTTGGACAAATTAGCCGGTATGTTTCGTGGGAGATAGCACATCCAGCGGACGCAGCCCGCGCCCGGGCCGAGGGCAGGGCGCGTGCGCGGCACGCAGCGTCTGTGGGGTGGGGTGCAAGTCAGGAGGGAATCGACTCCGGCGATTTCGATATCAGTCTATTTGCATGTCCCTACTCAGTAGTAGGGCAGTAGTAGTAGTCTCGGATACTCTTTCTGCATCGCAGGAAGATTTGTCCTGAAATTTTATTCACTATAAAACTCTTGTTTAAGTAGTAATAGATTATCGATTTCAACCCTGTTTGTCCCCACTGCTGGGGCACGGGTCTCTTCCTGCATCGCAGGAAGGTTAGGCCATACGTCACCAAGGAGGCCAAGTCCGGGTTGGTGGAGGATTGTAAGACAGTGGCGAGCCTTATTGTCAGAAGTTATCAAGACGGGCGTAAGGCCTCTGACATGGCTTAACGACTCCAGCGATTTGCTACTAAAACTAAAAAGGTTTATTGTACACACTCAAGTTCAATTAAGCTTAAATTTAAGATTTACCTTTTGATAGATGTATAGGAAAGAGCAGGTGATCGTGCTCTTCCACTATAAAGGAAAATTTCCCGCCAGGCAGATCAGTAGTATAGTATTGGGAACTCTAGGACACTTTTCCGTCGTGAGGGGCTCACTGCGTTCGCCGTCACTCCTTCAAAGTGTCCTAGAGTTCCCAATACTATTGTGGGAAATATGCAATCTAGACATTTCATTACTTGATTAACTTACTAAAACGGAAACTCTTTTTTACTTCAGTTCATTCATAGGAATTATTTATATAAGCGTCAAATACAACAATCACTTCATTGCACGCCTGCAGTTCTAGGTGTTAGTATCGTTTTTATTTTATTTACTCAAGAATGAAATTTATACAACAAGCGCAAACATTACGTTTGGAAAACATTTGTAGCGAATCTAACAACAAAATAAAACTACATGGAAATCTTTTACCAAATACAATTCGATGCATAATTTGTGGTCCTTCGAACTGCGGTAAAACAAACGTAATGATAGGTCTTCTATTGCACAAAAATGGATTGCGCTACCGAAACGTTTACCTTTATTCTAAAACGCTCTTCCAGCCAAAATACGTTTTTTTAGATAAAGTGTTAAGCATGGTTCCTGAGATAAATTTCAGTAAATTTCGTGACAACGAAGAAGTGATAAGTCATCAAAATGCCAAACCTTACTCCGTAATGATATTTGATGACGTTGCTTGTGAAAAACAAAATAACATACGTGATTATTTTGCGATGGGTAGACATAAAAAGATTGATTCTTTCTATTTGAATCAAACATACAGTAAGATACCAAAGCAATTGATCAGGGATAATGCTAATTTGATTATAATTTTTAAACAGGATGACATCAATCTACGACATATTTATAACGAACATGTTAACGCAGATATGAGCTGGACACAGTTTCGAGAGATGTGCAAAAAAATATGGAGTGTGCCTTATAATTATTTGGTAATTAATAAAGATTGTGAAAAAGGTAAAGGATGTTACAGAATGAACTTTGACAAATTCGTTGTCTTTGACTAAGCATATTTGTGCTATTTATAATGAGTTACGGATCGAAGTGTCGTTACTAATCGGTTTGCGTTGCGAGAGAAAGTACATATTTTATCTCGCTATGGAAAAGATACTAAAAACACAGATTGTAGAATCTGCTGAAGCTGTAAAAAGAAAGTTTAAACAATTGAAAGATATTGACCACGATAATGATCTAGTATTGGAAAAGGTTTTCAAACCATTAACAGGTCCACTAAAAAGCATCGCCGCAAAAAATGAAAAGATTAATAAAGAGTATTGGGATGATAGACACTGGGACACTAAAACAAACATTGATACTAACAAAGACCTTAATGAAATCGATGATGGTGCATCTACCAGCTACAACTTTATGCAAAATAGTGATCGTGACTCCCAAAAACCTGAACAGAAAGCATTTAGTGAAACTGATGAAGGCGATTTAAACATGGGTGATTCAAGTGACACATCGTTTAAAACTCTTGAATCTGTTCAGAGTCCTCGCCAAGATTCTTCTTCTTGGTCATTGTCATCGGAAATATTTAGTAATGTACCTTATGGAGTAAGGCTGGAGCGAGGAAAAACTATGTTGGGATCACTGCGAGTGTCAGTTACAGAAAATAAGATTTCAGTTGGCGGGAAAAGTTATTTAAATACACCTGGATTAGCTGAATTATTGTTGAAACCAAAACCAAATTTAAGTTTAGTTAAGCCTGATGATTTAAAAAACTATAAACAATTACTGTTAGAAACAAATGCTCACCGTCGTGATTTCAGTCCTAAACAGCCAATAAAAAGTAATAGAGGTATGAAGTATTTGCAAATAATAAAACCTCTCTTTAAACTAACCAAAAATACTTCTAGCAGTATTGAAAGTCTGCCGCAAGGAGAAGGGTTACCAGTCTTGAAAAAAATGAATAAAAATGTGGATTATGTGTACTGGGATGATCCAAATGAATTGGTGGAACGTTTAAAATTACTTATTGCGTCTCGCGAAGCTGGTAATACAGGGCTTAATAACGAAATTATTTCTATCATTGAAGAACTGCGTGAATGTGGTCTAATAAAGTAATATAATTACAAACTCAAATGTATTTTCCATCAGTTCTTGTTCAACCTTCTTAAAAAAATGATGAATATTGATAAATTTGGCCACCATGTGCATAAAAGACTTCGTCCATCAGAAATATTTTATAGCACCAATAATAAAAATCTTACTCAAAACCTTAACGGAGAATATGACTTGAAATCAGAAAAACTGGTAGGATTGAGACTTCCTGTACTACCAGATGAGGCTGTCAACAAAGAGTATGTTGATCAAAACTTAAAGTTATTTTGCAAAGAGCATGATATTCTTGTCGAGCTAAAAAGTATAAAGAGTCAGATACAACTGATTCAGAAACAGTTAGATGAAAAGTGTACAAGGGTAGAAGTTAGTTCTATTATCAAAGATCAGTTGGTAGCAATCAGAGACATTGCCAGTAGAAATTATGAGTAAAGAAAAAGTGGTGAACGAGATTCATAGAGCTGCTAGAAGAAATTTCAATCGACGGCAAGTTATTCTTAAAGGAATCGATGATTTATGGCAAGCGGATTTAATTGATATCCAACATATTCGAAAACACAATAGAGGATTTAATTTTATTTTAGTCATTATAGATTGTTTTTCAAAATATGTTTGGACTGTTCCATTAAAAACTAAATCAATGAATGAAGTGTGTAATGCATTTGAAAAAATTTTAAAAAGTAATCGTGTTCCAACTAACGTACAGACCGATTTAGGAACAGAATTTTATAACAAATCTTTTCAAAGGCTTATGCAATCATACCACATTAACCATTATTCAACTTTTTCTACAAAGAAAGCATCTATTGTTGAAAGAGTTATAAGGACATTGAAGAATAAGCTATATAAATATTTTAGTTTAGTTGGCAATTACAAATGGATTGGAAAACCATTAGTTGATATTGTGATTTCATATAATAGTACGAAACACCGTACAACAAAGTATCGACCAGTGGAGGTAAACAAAGTCAATGAACCCAAAGTTTTAGAAAATATTGTATCTCACGCAGAGTCATCCTCAGTGAAACCAAAGTGTAAAGTAGGGGATTGCGTTCGTATTAGCAAGTACAAAGGGTGTTTTTACAAAGGGTATACTCCCAATTGGTCGACCGAGTTATTTACCATTAGCAAAGTTAACAAAACTACTCCCATTACATATCGTATTAAAGACCAGCATAATCAATTAATAAAAGGTAGTTTCTACGAGCAGGAATTAAATAAAACACGTAATCCCGGTGTTTATTTAATTGAAAAGGTATTGAAAAAGAGAGGAAATATGTTATTTGTCAAATGGCTTGGATTAAAAGACGCTGAAAACAGTTGGATCGGTAAAAATGATGTCGTGAAATAATGTTATTATATTACACTCATGAATGCAAAATTTTATTCATTCGTTCGTAAGTGATGACTGGAAGAGGACTTATTAATAAATTAATAAATAATTTACCACTCGAGTTACATTTACCAGGATATAATTATTGCGGCCCTGGCACAAAACTAGAAAAACGCTTACTAAGAGGTGATCGAGGTATTAATCAGTTAGACGATGCTTGTATGCGTCACGACATTGCCTATACTAAATACACCGATACGCGCAATCGACACCAAGCTGATAAAGAATTGATGGAAATGGCAAAACTTAGATCAAAAGCAAAAGACGTGAGTAGAGGGGAAAGACTTGCTTCGTGGTTAGTAAACAAAATCATGAAAGTTAAGGTTAAGACAGGTGCTGGTTTTAAATCAGGTATTAGAAAAATAAGTACACAATTAAAGAAAGCTAAACTAAAAAACAAACAATCTGCAATTAAATATGCACATTTAGCTGCAAAAAAATTGTTTCCTAAAAATATGAAAGTTCAGCTACCTCGAATAATACCAATCCCAAAAATTGGGGGGATACTACCACTTCTTCCTATATTTGCTTGCCTTTCGGCAGTAGGTGCATTAGCTGGAGGTGCAGCTGGAATAGCAAAAGCAGTGAACGACTCCAAATCTGCTCAAGAAAATCTAAAAGAATCAATACGTCATAATAAGATGATGGAGACAATTGCTATTGGAAAAGGGCTGTACATCAAACCGTACAAAAAAGGTGGTGGGCTCTGTTTACATACAAAAAACTGCTAAATAGGCTACCCCGACGCGCACTCACAAATGAAGATATAATGAAATATGTTAATAACAGTAATATACCATATTTCAGAGGTGTATACATGAGGGATAATTTGCCTCAAAAACCTAAACAAATTGAGTGTGCGATTATTAATTTAGATAGTTCTGACAACCCTGGAACGCATTGGGTAGCCTTCGTAAAAATTTATAATTATTGTGAATATTTTAACAGTTTCGGAGATTTAAAACCTCCTACAGAATTGGTTAAATACCTAAGTGGCGCAGATTTGTATTACAATTATACTAAATATCAAGCATACAACACGTTTAACTGTGGACATTTATGTCTTAAATTTTTGAAAGGTTTCTGGAAACGAGTCAGTTAACTATGTCTTTCACAATGTCTATAACGGGCACAGACTCTGCTCTTGTAACAAATTATTCACCGGCTTTGGAAACTGATGGTGATTATGAGTGTGGCCTGTTGTACTTCACTACTTTTAATTCAATTCCTAATGTTGATCACAGAAATAATAAATTCTATTACGGTAAAGATGGGGTTGTGATAATACCAGAGGGTTCATATGAACTTGAAGATATTATTGACTTCCTAACGAAACATGTTCATGATTGTGTTTTGGAATTAACTTGCAATAATAATACTTTAAGCACCAGTATTTTTAGTAGCAAAGACATTCATTTTGATAAGGAGAACTCAATAGGAGTTACATTAGGATTTGGAAAAGTATTATTAAAAGCTAATATATTACACACATCTTCCTATCCGATCAACATTTTACCATCAGCCATAGTCCGAATCGAATGTGATATTGTAAGTGGATCATTTGTTAATGGAAAACCTAGCCATATAATTTATGAGTTTTCTCCGAATGTGCCGCCGGGTTATCGAATAATTGAAATTCCTAAAAACGTTATCTATTTCCCAGTTATCCAAAACAGTGTGAGTGCAATTAATATTAGAATTTTGGATTTAAATAATAACCCACTAAATTTAAGAAGGGAAGAAGTACAGCTTTGCTTACATCTGAAGAAAAAATGATTGATTTCAATAAAAACCTGTGTACTACCAGCAGAAAGCGCAGTTTGCTTTCAAATATTACGAAGGTACCACCAAAAAGAAATAAGTTAACCAAAGCCAATAAACAATTTCTCAAATTAATAAATTTGTCGAAGTAACTAAAATGCTTAATGTAGCAGAACCTTTTGTACAAGACAACAGCATTGAAAGTATTCAGATTCATTCCTACAAGCCTTATGTAAGCAGCTACAATAGGAACGATGAGATACGGATTCCAATTAACCAGCAAGACCTTTACATTCTACCGTCGGAGAGTACTTTATACGTAGAAGGAAGGATCAGCGTAATCAACAGTGAAACTAAAGCCAAAGTGACCGAGTTTCAATTAATAAATAACCCAATACTATTTTTATTTCAAGATATTCGGTACGAATTAAATGGGGTTGAAATCGATAAGATTAAGAATGCAGGCATAACAACCACAATGAAATGTTTATTATCAATGAATGAAAGCGAATCAAAAATGTCTTATGCATGGGGTTGGAGCATTGACGGTATTAAAAACACAATGGGAGGAAGTTTTTCAGGCTGTCTCCCACTCAATAGAATCCTTGGGTTTGCGGAGGATTACAAAAAAATTATAATAAATTGCAAGCACGAACTTATACTTTTGCGAAGCAATACCAACATGAATGCAATTAAATTAAATAATAATGAGGTTGTAGAAGATATCGTAATCGATAAAATTATGTGGCGGGTGCCCCACGTTAAGGTGTCTGACCGAGAGAGAATCAACTTGCTTAGGTATTTAGAAAGAGACAGAGCTATTAACGTAGCGTTTAGAAACTGGGATCTTTATGAATATCCACTTTTACCTCAAACAACGAAGCATACATGGGCAATCAAAACTTCATCACAGATAGAAAAGCCAAGGTACGTTATCATTGGATTACAGAAAGACCGCAAAAATAATGGATTTCAGGATATGTCCCGATTCGATCATTGTAACTTGCGTGACATAAAAGTGTTTTTAAACTCAACCTACTTCCCGTATGAAAACCTAAACGTTAAATTTAGCAATGACAATTATGCTTTATTATACGAGTTGTATGCTAAATTTCAACAGTCTTACTACAGCCGTCTTCCGGAACCCCTGTTAAATTACATCGACTTCAAAGAAAAAACTCCATTATTTGTAATTGATTGCTGTCGTCAGAACGATACGCTGAAGACTGGACCTGTCGACGTTCGTGTTGAAATTGAGAGCGAGATAGCAATACCAGACAAAACAACTGCGTACTGTTTAATATTGAACGATTGTGTTATAGAATATAAACCTCTTACCAGTGTAGTGAAGAAAATATCATGAATCCGGAATACATTTTTGTAGATTTACAAGGCTTTAAAGACTACAAAAATAATTTTATTGTCAAAGAATTTGCTACGGCAGCAAGTGAAAGTACAGAAGTTTTTTTAATAAAACCTCCATTTCCTTTCAAACATTTGACTGACGAAGAAAAGAAACAAGTTGTTTGGCTCGGGAAAAATCGAGGAATCTACTGGAGTGAAGGATTAATAAGCTATAAAGAATTTAAGAGTATGATTAAGTCATCCCTATCTGGTAAAACTTTAGTTGCAAAGGGGGTTGAAAAATGTAAATGGGTTCAGGATCTATGTCCGAATAGCATTGTAAAGGATGTTGGCGAAATGGATATACCTAATCTTAAGACCTTAATTTCTTATTATTGTACGAATAAATGTAGTAAATATAACTGTCTGATTCATAACGATTACTGTGCATTAAAAAATGTTATATGTATAAGAAGATGGTGTGTTGACAATACAGTGTCAATATAATTTTTAATTAACTTCTTACCATTGAATTTGTATTTAATTATTATTTTATGAAAAATAAATGTGTTACTACGTAATTTTATATTTTCTTGTTTTATTGACTGAGAAAAAGAAAACAAAAGTCAGTTTAGTTTAAGATATTATATTTAAATGATTCGCATTTTAACATCGGTAACACTTATTCTACTTATAACTAAGATTAATAATATTTGACACAGTTAAATTTATTTATAGTATTACATAATTATTGCATAATGCTAGTTACCTAGCGAAATACAAAGAAAAAATAATTCTTCACATTTTTAGTAATCATTACTATTATTAGTTAACTTCCTACTCATTCTGTCAAGTAAATTTTCGGTCATGTCCATTATCTCGTCGGTATGTTCCATCACCATATACTGCGCATTCGACGTTTCCACTTCACTGTCACTGGATAAGTCAATCACTTTGATTTTTATCATTCGCAAACCTTTACGCCGCGATTTCTTCACAATGTAGGAAGTTGTATTTTGCGTCTTTTTCTTGGAAGGCCGCACTCGCTTGTTCGGATTTCGCGGGGGAGGTTCTGGAGCCCCAACTTCTTCCACATCCTCGCTCTCGAATCCGGTCAGTAAATGCTGGCCGTAGAAGAAAGGGTCCGTTATCGTCGGGCTGTAGGTCATCTTGGTGATCTGAAAATAAATAATAGATTTTAGTATCGACAAAATTAAAAAGAAGTTAGATATTTATTCAAAGAAGACAGGTTTCAACTTACCAAAATAAAAATATTTTATCAGCACAGTAACTCGTCTCGATGCTATCGATGTTAACTTGCGAATGAATTACGGACTCAGTCAAGCTGCGTCATCAATAGTCATCATTATTCGAAAGAGTTGTCCGACCAATATAACCAGAGCTACCTCTCCCCGCTGTATGCAATGTTATACGACGATGCATAACATCGTCGCGGGTGGTCCCCCTCCCCGCGCGCTTCATGCGCGCGAGCTCGCAAAGTTAGTTTAAACAAAGGACGTCTTGATGACACAATTGCGACAGGTTCGGTCTTGCTTGAGGTGGAAGTGAAATGAAGAATTTGATGACACAGCCAGAGCAGGTCAGGTCTTGATCAAACCTATCAAGGATATGGAATAAGTATGAACACAGGTATTTGTTTCAGATAAAAACGTTTATTTTAGTGTAGGTATGTATTTAAATGTCTATCTACAATATTATCTTAAAATGTACACAAATTCAAAATTCAGAAAAACTAGATTTAATGTTTTTTTTCTTAATGTGCTTATACTAAAATTACTTACATAGGTATAACTTAATACAAGAGTCATCTTTAAACCATTTCAATAAGTGTTATATTTAAAATAATGAGTTATGCCCCCAGGCTACAGTGGACACTTTGTCCGGCATTATACATCTTTTATCGTCTGTATTAGACAAAGCAATTTTATTTACAGACTGGGTAAATATTTCGTGTTTTATAGACTTGAAAAGATTTTGCTTTCGTCTGACTAGTTTATTGTTCAGCAACACTTCACGATAATCGCTTGCAGCTAAATCTCGGACTACGCACTTTTTCACCCCTTTGGCTTTCTTTATTACCAGCTCAGTGGTTTTTATGCAATATAATTTTGAGCGCAAACCAATGAATTCGGTCAAAATTTTCCCCCCCAATTCATCTTTAAATAAACCAGGCACTTTTTTGTTTACCAATGGTAGGCCGAACTGGTTTCGAGGTTTGTAATTGCTTGTATCAAAAAAATCCATCAAGGATTCTTTCATATCTCTATAAAAATCTTCGGTTTGAATTTCATAAACAAAGCTGTCAGTGTCGGTGTAACAAAGCTGTACTTGATTTCCATACTTAGGCTTAATTACCGAATAGTGAAAGTCATACATGTGACTCTTAGACAGCTCCAGCACTGCAAAACCCACATAAATTGGTTTGTTCAAAATTACTCTTTCCGGTTTCATTTGAATAGCGACTAAGTTTTCGGAAAATACGCTTGCGCTATGGAAGTTTAACCGAGCAATCAATTTGTCAGCGGTATCATGTTTTTTTGTTTTGTTTATTTTATCATGCCATTGTGTAACAAGTTTAACATTAACGCGTTTTTCACTATCCTCTAGCGTTTTTCCGAAAATAGAGTTATTATTTAACTTGAACAGGTCTTGCTGGAACTGAGTGACCGCTTTTTTTCTTAGTTCCGTGTTTAAATCGATGTATTCTTTCAAAAAAGCTCTCTGGCGAAATGTTATAACTCTATGAACTTTAGCGAGGATCAATCCGTTTGCCAGACATGTTTTGAGGTGAACGTAATGTATCACGTAGTAAAATTTATCGTACAAGTTCGGAGTCAATTTAGGTGTCTTACCTCCAGGAGGAATGAATTTCTCAGCACAAAATGGGTAATCGCTATGCGCATCGTGTAACTCATCAGGGTACAATAAGTCTACTTCTAATATGTAACCTTGTGGAGCATCATTGGGAATGTCTTCAACATTCAAGTTTTCGATTTCAGATTCACTTAAAAATCTAAAATCCGAAATTGGCAAGGACTGGCACATGCTGTATCCGTATAAATTGTTACAGTCAATGTATACCAAAAATGAGTCTCGTTTAGTTGGATCGTACGTCTCCATATATGAATTGTTTGCTTGCGAGTGTCTTTTGGAACACATGCAAATGCCACCTCTGATACCCTTTTGAATCATGCGAATAATTTCCAAGTTATCTATAAGTTCTAATTGGATCCCCGTTTTTAGAAGCATTGCATCAAATGACAAACTTGGAGAAGTTAGGTAGAAGGCTGGATCTAAGTTGTAATGCGTCTTACATGTCTTCCTGAAGTTTTCGAAGACGTCTGTTAATAACAGCACATCAGTCTTCACATAAAGGTCTGTATATTTGCCCATGTTTTCAATTTCGAAAGTTTGCCACACATTTTGAGCGTGCGCATACTCTTCGTCCGATATGTGTTCGTCAGCCATAGAATTGTAGAACAACGACTTATCAGGTAGTTGTTTATCTGTAAACATTTTCCAACAAGTCATATAATCGTAGGGGTACACCCCTTTGCGTGTAAGTAACTCAAACTGATTTTCATCTGGGAAATAACGCGAAAGATAAGTAAAGTCATTTTTGTGCAAGCCTTTTGCCAACTTTTGTAAACTCGTGCCCAAAAATTTATACGAGTCAACGAATCGTATTTGAGCAAATTCGTCTTCAGAAATTTGAAAAAACTTCGTGAACGAAATGTAGTTCTCTTTGTTTTTTGGAATAATTTTTATCGGTCCGCAAATGTCACTCAGTTCTTTAATGAACAAATGACAGTCATATCCTGCGAGGTTATGAAAAAATATCGGAACTAGTTTGGGAACTCGAAATTTCAAGTTACAATATGCATGTGCCGCACCGCGATAACGACCTGTCAGATGACAGTGATCTCTAACTTTGTCTGTAAATATTAGACGATCACAGATGTGACAACAATCTGCTTCCGCATAATCTTTTACATTTTCGCTTGTAAATGTCATAGGGATGTTTTTATTAACAATACTGTATATTCTTTTCACTTCTCGAACGAGTAGTTTAACAAATTTTTGAGCACAGTCAGAGCCACGGTACTGAACAAATCGATTTAAATTAGTATCAAATGAGCAAACAACATGGTATGCGAATGCAATTGGTACGTGTTTCTTTGCGTTATATGTGTAACTCAAATCAGGATTTTGCTGACATCCTTGATAAGGAACGAGAAGCGTTTCAAAGTCTGCATAAATAGCAAAAGGCATATCTTGCTTATGAGCAAAGTGTTTGAATTCAAGAAAAGTTCCTTTCCCAGGAAGCACTGTAGCAACACCACTACATAAATGGTTTTGTAGGGTTTGCTCGGATGATAGAAATTGGAGACAGTCTTCACAGAAATACAATTTACCATGATGTTTAGTCATCTGACTGCGAACAAGCCGAGGTAGATTTTTAATTAAAACGTAATGAGTGCGGTTTCCTTTCTCTAATAACAGCAAATTAACGCGTGTCGTCCTATACTTGTGTTCCGATCTGTAAATGGGTCCAACAATACCCTTGGTATTTTTCAACGCATATATGTTAACGCTTATGTTTGGATTGTTGGTCTCGAACGATTTAACGTCCGCTAGAGTAACTGGAAGGCTCAAATCAGCAGTATTCAGCACTTTGGTAAAATGGGGGTACGAAGACGTACGATCGGCCCTACCTTTAGGAGTATGAAGTGCAGCGACAATACTCCACAAGAAACAAGCGTCATCTTTATTTTGCATGTTGAGACACGCTTTCTTGTTTTTAATAACCGGTGGCAAGTCGATACGAGCAGCTCCATAAATAGGTTCGTACTTGTTGATGTTTATTTCCAAGAAAAGATTATTGAGAAATGTCCACCCACTGTCACGCTCTTCAAACTCTTCTATTTTCTTTTTTAAACAGGCTACCGTTTTACCTATTAGCTTTGCAAAGTCAAAGTTACGATGCAATGCAACATTCTTTGTCGAGAAGGATTTTACCTCTTGACCTTCGTTTTTAAAGAGAACGAAGTTACTGAAAAACTCGAAGTTTACCTTTACGTTTACATGTTTTGCAAGCGAATCCCGTAAAAGTTTCTCAATTTTGGGGGAGATTTCCGTGATAAACGTCTCTGGCAAACAGTTCTCTAAATCAGTCGCAAGAATCTTATAAGTAGCTATACGACCTCGAAAAGCAGACGCAATCAGAACTACACCATCGCTTAGAGGTACGCTGCTTTTCTCTTTGTGAGCAGTACTGCGTACATGACCCACCCAGTTTTTTTTCTCTACTTGGACTACACATGCAGTACAGTACGGCATTATCACGCAAATTTGAAACGTACACTCAAACGCAGCACTCAAACGTAAAACACCTAACAGGCGTTTTACAGCGACGATTTACTTATATTTAACTACGTCACCGTAAAGTGTGGGTTCGGAGTCTTTAAACAGCGGTTTCACGCGTCCGATGAAGCCCTAGAGCTGGTCCCACGCAGGTGTCCCACTGTCGAGCTGCGCTTTCAGCAGGAACTGCGCCTTCTTCCAGTGGTCCTGCTGCTTGGCGTCCCGCGTGAGATACACCTTTACTTCCACAAAGTACTCCCCCTCCAGAGGTGCAGTCCGTCGCAGAGAGCCGTCAGCGATCTTTGTGGTGAGCGAGGATGTGACGGAGTGATGAGATGCAGTTGCCAACACGTCGTCGTCGTCGTCCGAGAGCACCCCGAATAGGTCGAACTCGCTGGTCTTACGCTCCTTCACAAGACGGACACCACCCGCCTTTAATTAAAACCTAATCTAACCTATGACCCATAATAATACAATAGTAAAACACCTAACAGGCATTTTACAGCGACGATTTACTTATATTTAACTGCGTCACCATAAAATGTGGGTTCGGAGTCTTTAAACAGCGGTTTCACGCGTCGGATGAAGCCCTGGAGCTGGTCCCACGCAGGTGTCCCACGGTCGAGCTGCGCTTTCAGCAGGAACTGGGCCTTCTTCCAGTGGTCCTGCTGCTTAGCGTCCCGCGTGAGATACACCTTTACTTCCACAAAGTACTCCCCCTCTAGAGGTGCAGTCCGTCGCAGAGAGCCGTCAGCGACCTTTGTGGTGAGCGAGGATGTGACGGAGTGATGAGATGCAGTTGCCAACACGTCATCGTCGTCATCCGAGAGCACCCCGAATAGGTCGAACTCGCTGGTCTTACGCCCCTTCACCACCTTCTTTTTAGACCTGCATGCAAGAAAAAAACAAAAAATGACTTCAATGCTACATGAACTGTAGTTAGATGTAACATATTATAGCCCTTAGTTTTAATGTCAACATTAAATAAGACAGTGTGTTGGTTATCGTGTCACGCTCTCGCTGAATAATATACCACTACTTACAATACTAAATACCATACCTTAAACCATACCTTTATAATTGGTACAATTGGAGAAAATATGAACTCATTCAATTGTAACGCAATTATTCAATATTGACAAAGAAAGTAGGGCTAGAAGAAGCAGTCTGACTAATAGGTCGACTGGATGAATAATTGAATCATTATTCAGTTGCTGCCATGTCTACCTTGATCCCGATTCACACTTAAATAAGTACAGTAGTGAGTTAACTTGCATCGTCGGCGAGTTAAGTCGCGTTTGCAGTTTGAACGGCGTTTGAACGACAAAAGCAACTTAACTCGACGACGATGCAAGTTAACTCACCACTGTACTTATTGAAGTGTAAATCGGGTTTTAGATTGGTAGGAAAACACGTTGAAAAAATAAACTACCATAAAAACAACACGGAAGTGAGCACGCTTGCCAAGAAAGCCACGCAGTCTCTCTCAGAGAGAAGGCTTTTGCCCTGCAGTGAGACCTATATAAAAATGACCCATAAAAAAAAACGACTCACGTACTTTGAATTTTCCGCTGCAGCGGTTGTTCGGCGCTTAGGCACAGGTGCAGGTGCAGTACGTTGCTTCTTTTCACGCGGCTGCTCAGTGTATATCGATTCAACCTCCGAGTCCGACCTGAGGAAAAACCGCAATAAGAAAACAAAGCTTGAATACGCATAGTCGGTGAAGTGTAATGAAATGGGAGAGGAAACTTTAATTACTGGATTAACTCTGAGAAATGACAAGTACATAATTAACAGTGTATAATAGCTACAATACAAGGGGCAAAATTGTAAGATTGACACGAGATACACCAAGTCACCACCGGACCACCCCACAGTGGAACATCACGTCGGACGAGGACTTGGTGTTCCAAGTCATTAGAAGCCAAGATAATGAAGTCCTCATTGTCACCAGCCGGCGGGCCAAAGGCCAGGTCCGTAGCGAGGTCCCAATTTGGAAACAAAATATAAAAAAAAGAAGGTTACTTACTCACATTTTTGTATGTAGATCTGGATTACTTCTGGAGTGTTGATCTCTTGATGTTACTGAAGCTGAATATAATTGATCAAACAAATGCACCACGTTTTATAGGCGAGAAAATGCTTTCGTTTCAATATTTTACCTACACATATTCAACTTTACACATGGAAACAAGTCGGAACATGATATCAGTCAGGGCTGTCAAACTCACATGGTAAAAAATATTTTTTAATAAAACCAAGCGCACAAATGTGTTCAATAGACTTTTACAGTTGCCTTAAAAAATACAATGCTTACTCAAGCATCATAAATATTTGTAGGTGATAGTTACAATTTTAAATATTATCCTTACGTTGCTGTTCTTTAAATTGGGAAATCGGAACAAAGTATGAATCGTAATCTATACTTAACATAAAGCAATCTCAGTACTAAGTTGCTGTTAAGCTAAGTTTTAGAAAAAACAACGTTTCACTAAATCATGTCTAACCCTGTTTAAAAGAAGAAGCATTTGAAGCATTGATATGACTGAGTGAAAAGAGACTTTGTACACAACGGGAATTGGAAAATAAATATGTACACAAATGTGACAGCCCTAGACAACTGTCACAGATTCTACCCACACACAAGAACTCCGCAAAAATTCTGATTCAGCAGGCCCTTATCAGAATCTGAAGACCACCAGAGAACACTTATAAACAGACCGGTGGACATCTGCCTAACATATATGTGGAAGTTAAGCACACTTATTAGTCTTTTAGTAGTATGACTATAGTATTTTAGTAGTATAACTAAACGACTAACGCCTGTTTTATAGAACTATAATAATCATGGTTTACTATGAAAATTCGATTCGAAAATACATTGCATAGCGATTATCTCACAGATTAACCAGTATGAAGATTCGACTACGCAATGTACCTACATCGAATTGTAGGTACATAAACTATAAATTCTAGTATTATGTATGAAACGCGGCCCTGTAAGATAGCCATGAAGTACTAAAAACATGAAATCGGAATCAGGTTATGACAAGTTCGTTCTTGACCCTTTGTCACGTCTGGTTGTGGAAATCGATTTTAATATTTTCATTCCAACCCATTTCTATCCTATAATTACATATTTGAGTAAACGTATAATATTAGCCTGTAGTAGAATAGATAGACAATATACGTAGTCATACTAATAAATAGCTTATTAAAACTGGTAGGTATCTTTAATAATAAATAACGTGATGATAGAAAATAAACTTTGCTTATACTGAAAGTTATTATGTAACTGTGACAGCCCTAGGTATACTTTAATTCTGGACCACCTGGCCCTCCGGACTAGACATTTTCATCAGCAATTAATCAGCGCTTCGCACATCTACAGGTCCTAACATGATATACGAGACGATTTATACCGTATTTATCGAGAACTGCCCATATGTGCGAGTCAGCGAAAAGTCACATCACCACACCACAGTACCATAGAGCACTACAATCACTAACAAGTAATAATGAACTATTGCGTCATAAACCCTAATGCTTCAAATGTTAAGGAATAATAATAATAACTTTCACACATCACAATCACTTGATCTGGTCCCAAACTAGGATACCCTGTGCTATGGTAACCAGACAAGGATAAACATGGAAAAACACCCAGACTGAGATCATTTGTACAAATGAAAGTATGACGGCCTCCGATAGGAATCTAACCTACGACCTCTGGTTTGGTAGTCTAACTTGATACCGCTAGACCATCCAGGCAGTCAACGGTATTTGTGTTGTTCTCAGTCGCACAAGAAGATTAATGTGTTTTTATTAGTTTGCATTTTATCGCGAAACCGTGCAATGCGATAGCCGGCTAACAAACAATCCTCACCTGTGCTCGTGCTGCGCTTGCAAATTCTCATCACTACTACACATTACCAATGTTTGAATGTTGACGTATGTAAGGTCTGTGTGGTGAGTGACGTTTGCTTTGGTAGTTGTCGTAATCGTTGTATGAACTCTCTTTGTGCGGAAATGCAGACTTTCAACTTAGATTCACTCTTCATTTGAGCCCAGTATAAGCGGTCGATTCTGTGAGGAGCTCGGATTAATTTTGGTGGAAACCTTAGCGGTGATAACTAAATCAAAATTACTCCAGATATTATGTCTTAAACTAAGTTTTTGAGGAAATTTTAGTGGATACCTACGGTGACAACGAAACTATAAATTTCCATTCGTAAATTAAGTACCTTCTAAACACAATATATTGAACGCTTATAATGTATACTCGAGAGTTAATAATTTACCATAATGCTTTGTGTAAAGTGCCAACCGAGTATGTTATTAGTGTTGCGAGAAAACCCAGTATCCAGTTTCAGTAAGTTGTTTTTTAGTCTAAAATTCCTTAAAGTTTAATCAGGTCTTAGATAAAAAGTAATGAAATGGTTAGATTGCATATTTCCCACAATAGTATTGGAAACTCTAGGACACTTTGAAGGAGTGACGGCGAACGCAGTGAGCCCCTCACGACGGAAAAGTGTCCTAGAGTTCCCAATACTATACTACTCAGATCGTATGCCTGGGGACGGCCGGTCCAACTGTTGTTAGTCGGACGTTATATTTATGGTATGTCTTGTGAAACACCTTGATTGTGCGATGCAGGAATGTTGGAGTTTGTAGTGCGCGCGCAGAGTTGACATGTGCTCGCCACAGATAATACTAAATTATACCTTGTCAGTGTGAAGGCCTAAGGATGCAGTTCCTACTTTATATTGCCATATTTACATCGGTTAGTTCTTAAATTTTATTTTGCATTAAATAAAAAAATAGTTTAAGCAATAAAAAGAAACGAAATAAATGTAAATTCACTTAAATACAAGATATAATATTGTCAACATAAGAAATACAGTAACTAAGCACTGCGGAGGCCAGATCACAGGCCTATAGGTAGCTACCGCAGTATGCTCCATCTTACATCATACCTAAAGGTTTTGGCAGCGCACGCCAGAATAGCTCGCAGATGGTAATTTTTTTCCTACTTTCTTGACACTTATCGTAATTTCTTGGACAAAGCACACAATATTTTTATAAATTGTAGCCTAAGTGTTTGTAATATTCTGTAATATCCTAATATTCTGATGTATAATAAATTTTATTGTAAGGTTTATTAAATCCATGTAGTAGATTTAACGTGAAAGAAAGATAAACATCCATCCCTCCATACTTACGAACTTTCGCGTTTATAATACTAGCAGTGTTATCGAGCAACGCCAGTTTGATGTTAGTATGTACTTTAGGTAAGAGTAGTATTATGTAGTTAGGTATTATGTGTGTTAGGGTAAATAGGTTTTTATTTTTGCCTTGGATTTTACAAAAGTTAATTTGCTTTAAAAGATTTATGACCTTGTTTTGCTCGATTTCTTTTGTTTGCATTTAGACGAACATTCGGTGCGAGGCCCATTGTCTAGTTTTGGGCTTTTACAACTCTCTGCCATAAACGCGTGGCGGCGCGCAGTAAAGGCAATAAACGCATACACTGACGTGGTGACTCACGCACACAGATGTGAGCGGCCACCAGCGACGCGTGCGCCTAGAGTCATCTAGGTATTTTGTCAAGTTTTTGAAAGCCTAACCTCGACGAAGCCTACTCTAATCTAGGTCCTGCAGTAGGTTAATAGATGCATACATAGATAAAGCATATCCAGGACCTAGTTTGCAAAGCATTGCGTCTACAATTTACATGCGGTAGTGCCATGCATGCCTTAAAACTAGATACAATAACGCGCATAAAATAAAGCATATCCAAGACCTAGTTTGCAAAACATTGTGTCTACAATTCACAAGCGTTAGTACCATGCAAGCCTTAAAATCTAGATATATATAGGTTTAGATAGAAGCAATAATAAAAATAGGGTGCACTAATAAATAAAGAGTTTGGTCCTTCGAGCCGGATCTTCAGGGCAGGCCTCCAGTCACGTCGACCAGACCACCGTGCTATGGAAACTAGGAGCAAGACAGCAGCAAGGAAGAGCACGGCGGACGACTCCGGCGTCAATATTGTTCAGATGGCGACGACGCCGTCATCAACTGCTCTGGGATCGTCCACGCCGGCGGCAGCGGGAGCTGCTGTTGCGAGCGACAGACGACCTACGAACCTTCATACGTCGCTCACTATGACCGACGTCACCACAAGCACGATTCGCCGCCCGGCGAGTCAAGCATCGTCCTCCAGCAGACGGAGCAAAACACTGCAACTTCAAGCCGAAGCAGAGGCCCAAGAAGAGCTAGCACGCCTTGAAGAAGCCGCCGCTCAAGATAAACACCGCGCCCGGGCACTACGCATCTCAATCGAGGAAGAAAATCAACGAGATCGCGCTAACTTGCGGGCCCAGCGTCTCGCTTTTGAAGAGGAACGTCTACGCGACCTCGAGCGCACGAGAGAGCTTCGCAAAGCAGCGGTGGAGAAGAAACTTGCCTACAACATCTCGATAGCCGAAGAAGCCGACAGCGACAACGCCGACAGCGACGTCAAACGCACCCCAATGGATCCTACAGTGCGCGTAGAAGAGTGGATTCAGTCGCAGTCGACGGACTACAAAGAAGTTACCCCGCGCCCGCTACCGCGAACGAAAACTGTTACTGTCGAGAGTGCCGCGCCTAAAAACCGCGAATCGCTGAGAAATGTGCCTAAAGAATTTTACGAACTTCCGCCTTTCACAGGCTCAGTAGGCGCGTGGATTTCGTTCAAACGAAAATTCGAAGAAACAACGCGAAAATACGGTTTCGACGACTATGAAAATCTCTGTAGACTACAATCGGCAGTGCGGGGCGATGCGAGACGGCGCGTTGAAGATATGTTAGTCAGAGGTGACTCACCGCGCGTTATTATGGACCATTTAAGTGATTTATACGAGGACCCTCTGGCAACAATAAATGAAGTGACGGACAGAGTGTCGAAATTGCCGTTCATCAGTGAAAATTTGCGCGAAGTGACGGACTTTGCTGCTGAACTGCGAAACTGCGTTTTCTTGCTCGAGTACGGGGGCGGCCAACTTCACCTACATGACCTGTGGCTGACCCGCGAAGTTTTACTGCGATTCCCGCAACACTTGATGCAAGCCTATGACCGGTACCTCACAGACATGGGACCCGAGCACGAGTTACTGAGAGTTTCACCGAGCCTGAAAGTGTTGACGGAGTTTCTCGCCACTCAAGCCAAAAGCGCTGCATTGTTGGCCAGCTGCTCGGCGGGCATGCGTCATACATCTGCACGACCACGCGCAGCGCCGGTGCCGCCACGAACAACTACTCAGCAACGGGACCCGCCACGACCGCAACAAAGGCCTCCACAAGCACCACAGTCGCGTCCTTACGCGCCTAGTAGGCCTCAGCGTGCTTTTGTAACAGCGGAGCTGCCTGAAAAAGTAAATACCGACACACCGCCCGAACCTTGTAAAATGTGTGAAAGTACCGAGCATAAACTGAAAGACTGTGCCAAATTCAAAGAACTTTCGCTAAGTGAGAAATGGGACTCAATAAAGAAATGGCGTTTGTGTGGCAAGTGTCTAGCACGCCCGCATCATCGGTTCTTATGCCGGGCTAAACGTTGTCCACGTTGCAACGCTCATCACCACGTCTTGCTTCACGACGACAGTAAAAACAACGCGTGACAACCCACAGTGACCGAGTTAGTAACTGCAATAGACAATAAGTGTTCGCTCGGTACATGGTTGAAAGTGACTCCAGTGACAATTGTGTTGAGTGATGGCGTAGAGCGGGATACGTACGCGTTACTGGACGATGGTGCGACAGTTTCGTTAGTGGACAATAGTATTGTAAGTCAATACGTTAAAAATATGATCCCAGCTCCGCTAAGACTAGTAACCGCCGGCGGACAGTGTTTAGCTGATAGACATTCTCGGCCTATCTCGGTCACAATTCGTGGTGTAAATGGAAAGACTCATAAAGTGATTGTTCGCACGTGGCAAGGCCTCGATTTGCCGACACAAACTGTTCCCGCGAGTGCTCTCAGTGAGAATGTACACCTGAGAGATCTGAATTGCAGCGAATTGAGAGATGCGAAACCGCTGCTGTTGCTTGGCCAGGACAACTTCGAGCTCATCGTCGGCGAGGAAATCCGAAGGGGTAAGTCCGGCCGACCGGTCGCTTCTCTAACTAAGTTAGGCTGGGTGGTGCATGGACCCATAGGCTCCCTTAGCAGTGCAGAGTCAGTCGTTCTACCGCCGCGCTCTTCAACACTCTTGTATACCGTATACCGTGTGCCAATATACGTCTGAAATCGACATCATCGTGTTTTTCACTGGACCTGCTATGCCACCCTGCACCTGAAATCCCCTACAAGCAGGATAGTAAGTAGGCAAAGTACACTCTTTGGTCTGAAAATGTTTACCACCTTAGGGTTGGTAATTGCATGCATAAATCTATGCCACATGGACGATGATATTAAGTGATTTGATTAGGCATAGACCATAGATTAGGCATAAAGCATAGAAGAAGCAATATATATTCACCCAAGCGAGGTTGCCATGGTTTTACAATCAATTTCTATTATTTCAATCTTAGTATTTTTTATAAATGTCATTTTAAAAAATTCAATTATGTCAACTTTTAAATAAAGAAAAGAGTTTAATCATCAAAACGTCATAAATACTCTTTTTGTTAGAATCGATGCTACAACTATTGAAAAGTAATACGTACCTACAGCACACAGTGTGCTAAAGAATCTAATTGGAAAACTGATAAACATTTTTAGACCGCGACCGTATATGATTTTAAGAGGTAATTAAGCCCATTTTCTTTCACTGAGAGAAGGCCTGTGCTATGCTTATATATGTTTATAGGCTACGTAAAAAAATGTCGTAAAAGTAAGTGGTTAAAGAGTGATAAGTAGATAACATTCCAAAATGTGTTAAAATAAAACTATCTTGCAAATGCATATGTAAATAATATAAACTCAATGTAAAAGTAAGTAATTGTGTATATTGTAATAGAGTTTCTACTACCAGTATAATGTAACAGCAGTTCTATAGTTATTACAGTTTTTCTAACAATGGTACTGTGCAAAAATGTGCAAAAATGTCGCAAAAATGTAATTCGCGAGCGCGGACGGTTAAGGCTTACGTGGCCGCGCGACGCGGACGTTTAAGTGGTTATGCTTGTTGCTTGTGCTTATCTCTGATTCTTTAGTGATTACGTGGTAATCTATAATTGGCCTTACTATAAGTACTTTTGTATGTTATTATTTTAATTAGTGTCGCTGGTGATTTCCAATAAAAACTAAAATAAAAGCGACTACGGAATCGGGATAGACTACGTCTACCTTCACGTAATCTAAACTCTGACTAGACTAGGCCAGCTATTATAAAGAAGTATACGATAACTTGACACTAGCGTAGGCCCAAACCGTGCAGAGCCAATAATTCAAAAAAAAAAAAGTATCGTTACCTCAGATCATTGATCTGAGATCGATACAAATCCTACCGCGAATGTGCAATTTCAAGACATTTACATTCGTCAAACATTCTGGTTCCGTGACGATGTTTACCTTTTTGTATCGATGTGTTTTTGGTAATTAAGCCTATACTGAAGCGCCTAGCTACACCGAGCAATCGAAATCAATCACTTGAGTTAAGCAACAACAGGCGCGGTCAGGTGCAGGATGGGTGACCGTCCCGTCACCACTGCTTGTGGCATTTTATTCGAGAGCTTCCGTGCTTCGCAAGGCATGTTACGCCGTTGGTGCCGGGCGTCATGTAATGGCAGTCGTTAAGCTATGTCAGAGGCCTTATGGCAGGCGGCTTGATAACTTCTGACAGTAAGGCTCGCCACTGTCTCACAATCCTCCACCAACCTGGACTTGGCCCCCGTAGTGAAGTATGGCCTAACCTTCCTGCGATGCAGGAAGAGACCCGTGCCCCGGCAGTGGGGACATACTAGGGGTGATATCGAACGTTATCGAAGCCTATACTCTCTCTTTCTCTCTCTCTCTCTCTGAGAGAAGGCCTGTGCCCTGCAGTGGGACATATATAGGCTATATAAAAAATCGTTACAGTACCAAACGCCTATCGCTTGTAACGTGCGCCATCCCCCCGGGTGGATGAACTATATTTTCAGCTGGAGCGAGCGAGATAGACCCGTTTTTTGCTGTATTTACATTTTTGAATAAATACCTAATTAATTTCTGTATCTTTCAGCATTTAATAACAGTGATATCATTTCGGAGAGGCCTGTGAAGGAGATAAATTTTTTGTATACAAAGAAAGAATATACGGGTAAAGAGTATTTCTTGATGATTCCCGATACTCGTACATCACATAGTTATTAAACGAGTCTAATCGCGATCATTTATTAGGTAAAACGTAATTACCTTATTTCCCGACATTTCGGCAGTGTAACGCTGCCGAAATGTCGGGAAAGAAGGTAATTTCGTTACGGGAAATAAAGTTGCCGTGGTTTCGGGTAGACGTTATGTTGACCTAATAAATAATCACGATTAGACCCATTTAGTAAATAACTATGTATGAGTATCGCGAATCATTAAAAATTACTACTCATACATCACATCACACTAATATTTTAAAGGTGAAAGTTTGTATGTGTGTGTGATTGTTACTTCTTCACATCCAAACGGTTGGAGAGATTTTAATAAGATAGATAGAGATAGAGAACACTTTAATGTACATAAAAATGGAAATTACACAGATATTTCTTAACCTAAGATTTAATAAGATTTTGTATAGAGTTATCTGAGACGCTGGATTAACACACAGGCTACGTTTTACAGCCGGAAAATATCTTATTCCCACAGGAAAATCGATAAACCGCGGGTGACTTCGCGGGGCACAGCTAGGAGTTATTATATCGCGATTATTTACTACCTACCGGCATGCGTGCATGCTACAACTTATGAAAGTTAATGAAGCGAAGGTGATCTGTCAGGATCGTGGCAAGAGGCAATCACTGGTCTCTACCTACCCCTCTGGGATACAGGCGTGAGGTTATGTATGTAAGTAAATACTCGCGAATAAATGATCTAATAATAAATAGATTAGCTAAACTGGTAAAGAGATCAAAAGTACCCTAGTAACGTGAAAAGTAAATATAGCTAATGAATGTTGGTGAAGTTAATGAAGTTATGTGAGGGTCGTAGAAAGAAGCAAACCTTGAGATTTTCCATCAATCAAAATAAGATAAGAATACACCAGGAAAAAAGCAAACATAAAATTATTACAAAGATTCAGTACAATTAGATAGATAGATAGACAGACAGACAGGCATGGCCTGCCTGCCTGCCTGCCTGCCTGCCTGCCTGCCTGCCTGCCTGCCTGCCTGCCTGCCTGCCTGCCTGCCTGCCTGCCTGCCTGCCTGCCTGCCTGCCTGCCTGCCTGCCTGCCTGCCTGCCTGCCTGCCTGCCTGCCTGCCTGCCTGCCTGCCTGCCTGCCTGCCTGCCTGCCTGCCTGCCTGCCTGCCTGCCTGCCTGCCTGCCTGCCTGCCTGCCTGCCTGCCTGCCTGCCTGCCTGCCTGCCTGCCTGCCTGCCTGCCTGCCTGCCTGCCTGCCTGCCTGCCTGCCTGCCTGCCTGCCTGCCTGCCTGCCTGCCTGCCTGCCTGCCTGCCTGCCTGCCTGCCTGCCTGCCTGCCTGCCTGCCTGCCTGCCTGCCTGCCTGCCTGCCTGCCTGCCTGCCTGCCTGCCTGCCTGCCTGCCTGCCTGCCTGCCTGCCTGCCTGCCTGCCTGCCTGCCTGCCTGCCTGCCTGCCTGCCTGCCTGCCTGCCTGCCTGCCTGCCTGCCTGCCTGCCTGCCTGCCTGCCTGCCTGCCTGCCTGCCTGCCTGCCTGCCTGTCTGTCTGTCTAATTGTACTGAATCTTTGTAATTATTGTATGTTTGCTTTTTTCCTGGTGTATTCTTATCTTATCTTATTTTGATTGATTGATAGAAAATCTCAAGGTTTGCTTCTTTCTACGATATTATGAAAATTGCCTTATTATGAAAAGCAATTTCTGTAACGTTTGGATGAACAAAAATATTAGGTATCATTATACTATTTTTATTTTTAATGCACTAACCCGTGCTAAGGACAAATTAAAAAACCTATTTAGAGGCTAAAAATTTCACCCATGCCGGGATTCGAACTCGCAACCTCTGGTACGGATAGCCAGAGTTCGCGGGTTTGAATCCCGGCATGGGTGAAATTTTTAGCCTCTAAATAGGTTTTTAAATATTAGGTATCATTACTAACGGTATTAAATATCCATTTCTTTGCTATACATTTCGGCTTCATTTAAAGAAAACACGGCATTTAGAAGTGTAATTATTATACTTTTATTATTTACTATTCGATCCCCAACTCGCATGCCCAGCGTGGGGATTATGGGCATTACCCCCTATGATAGCACAACGTGGCGCTCTTTAGGGGACGGCTATGTCCAGGAGTGGACTATTAATGCCTGACGACGACGATGATTTACTATTAAAAAAACCCATACGGCATCGGCCGCGTACGAGCATCGTACGCTGCAAGTTCGGTTTTCTGTTCTTCGACAAATAACATTGATTTTATTGTAATCCTGTTTTACAAGATACTAAGAATATAATTTTATGAGATTAGCCAACTGTTTTTTTGACACACTAACTTTATAGGTATGTCAATCACCTTAGTTCTTAGTTCACCATAGTTTCTTATATCCAGATCTAAGTAAATACAAATCACGCGCCTTATCACCGGATCTGTCCGCGGACGTGAGCGTTGTGTGCTGCGCGAAGCTGCAAGTGACTTCAAGGTCACTTGCAGCTTCGCGCAGCCTACCCTACCCTCAGTACAATTAACTGTAATCGCCACTCCAGTCTACCCGTAACCACGACAAATGCAACGTTGCAGAAGTCGCAATTAAACCCGTTTAATATATAAATATGTATGAGCATCGCGAGTCACTAAGAAAAACTACCTCAGTTCTTTGGCGCATAGTTTTGTTTATATATGATCTATCATCGGTCTCTATTCCAAAATACGCGTAGCGGCTTAGAGAAAATCTTATTTTCATGTGGCCTATAAAATCGGGGCAGGGCACAGGCCTTCTCGCAGAGAGAGCACGGGCTTAATAACCACGCGTGCCCACGGCGGATTGGCAATTTCAAGCGCTGAAGGGCTTGAGGACCTCAGAAACTGAGGTTTCCTCACGATGTTTTTCTTCACCGTTAGCGAGTGGTTTTGCTCCTGTAACTTTGCAAATGTACATAACTTAGAAAAAACTGTCATTGGTACATGCCCGCACTGGAAATCTAATTTAACATCATTTTTTTACCTCAAAATTGAAGACATTTATTTATTTGCAAATTGCTCGTAGCCCCGGCTGCCTGAGGGATCTTAAACGAAACGCTTAAGCAGCATAGTGCGCGTTCAGTGCATGGATGGGTGACCGTCTATGACTAACGCTAGTGGCATTTTTCCGAGCGGTTCCAAGCTTCGCAAGGCACGCTAAGCAATTTGTGCTGCCGTCGATAGATGGAAGTCTTTAAGCCATGTCAGACACCTTAGGGGGGGCTTGAAAACTTCTGACAGTAAGATCAGCAACTAGTCTTGCCAGCCTCCACCAATCCGGGCTTAGCCCCCGTGGTGAAGTATGGTCTTTACCTTCCTCAGGGAAGAGACCCGGGCCCTTCGGTGGGGACATAATTAGTTGATGATGGTGATGATGATTTGCAAATATGCTATTATGTTAGTATACGAATTAGTTTCATAAGTAAGTTGTAACAAACTTGTGCCCTTGTAGTTATTATATCTCAGATATAAATTCTGTGTCCTGTAGCCATTTTGCTTAAATAACACGAACAAGATAATATTATGATGGAGTAGGCTGAGATTCGTAATTACCATTTATACTTCACAAAGCTTTTAGTAAATATTAGTTCTAGGCTTTTATCTTTTTTAGGGTTCCATATACGCATATACAGGACCCTTCAAACGTCGTGCTTTTTCTGCGGTTGACTGGGAGAAAAAGCTTGTAGCATTAAGTACGCCACATTGCCATTGTAAACTATACTTATGTGCAGTAAAAGTATTAATAAATAAATAAATAAAGTAATAACTAAAATAAGTTTTATTTTTAGATGTTTTTAACTATCTCTTGAAAAATAAATAGCCGGTTGCAATTTTCACAGATAATATTTTACTACAAACTTAATAGATGGGTAGATACACTTTATTTAGAAAAAAATGAATTACAATCAAATTTTTTTAAATCTAAGAATACACCATTTTTATTTTTAATGCACTAACCCGTGCTAAGGAACAAATTTAAAAACCTATTTAGAGGCTAAAAATTTCACCCATGCCGGGATTCGAACCCGCAACCTCTGGCTATCCGTACCAGCGCTCTACCAATTGAGCCAATGGGCGACTCACAACATCAGTGAAATTTCGAACCTCTTTACAATATTCTCTGTATTACGTACAGGCAGCGACATCTGACTTAAGCAAATTGCATTACTTACAGCCCCGACTACCTACTTTGCAGTTAGGTTTAACATCGGAACGATATCACTGTACCCACATGATTACACCATTTTTATTTTTAATGCACTAACCCGTGCTAAGGAACAAATTTAAAAACCTATTTAGAGGCTAAAAATTTCACCCATGCCGGGATTCGAACCCGCAACCTCTGGCTATCCGTACCAGCGCTCTACCAATTGAGCCAATAGGCGACTCACAACATCAGTGAAATTTCGAACCTCTTTACAATATTCTCTGTATTACGTACAGGCAGCGACATCTGACTTAAGCAAATTGCATTACTTACAGCCCCGACTACCTACTTTGCAGTTAGGTTTAACATCGGAACGATATCACTGTACCCACATGATTACACCATTTTTATTTTTAATGCACTAACCCGTGCTAAGGAACAAATTTAAAAACCTATTTAGAGGCTAAAAATTTCACCCATGCCGGGATTCGAACCCGCAACCTCTGGCTATCCGTACCAGCGCTCTACCAATTGAGCCAATGGTTCCAACAGTTCCGATGTTAAACCTAACTGCAAAGTAGGTAGTCGGGGCTGTAAGTAATGCAATTTGCTTAAGTCAGATGTCGCTGCCTGTACGTAATACAGAGAATATTGTAAAGAGGTTCGAAATTTCACTGATGTTGTGAGTCGCCCATTGGCTCAATTGGTAGAGCGCTGGTACGGATAGCCAGAGGTTGCGGGTTCGAATCCCGGCATGGGTGAAATTTTTAGCCTCTAAATAGGTTTTTAAATCTAAGAATGTTATGAAATTGGCAGTTTTGTCGTCTCTTCTAAAGAACCTTTGCGTAGTGTGGATTACAGGAGGAATATAATCGGTAGGTGGGTACGACAAACCGAATGTATATTGTTAACGTTGAAATACATTTAACACAAATATTTTTTATACTATTTTTATTTATAATGCACTAACCCGTGCTAAGGACAGTTTTAAAAAACCTATTTAGAGGCTAAAAATTCCACCCATGCCGGGATTCGAACCCGCGACCTCTGGCTATCCGTGCCAGCGCTCTATCCAACTGAGCCAATGGGCGACTCGCCGGCATCAGTAAAATTTCGAACCTCTTTACACTATTCTCTGTATTACGTACAGGCAGCGACATCTGGCCGAAGTAGATTACATCACTTACAGCCCCGACTACCTACTTTGCAGTTAGGCCTTTACATCGGAATGATATTGCTGTACCCACATGATTATACTATTTTTATTTTTAATGCACTAACCCGTGCTAAGGACAATTTTAAAAACTTATTTAGATGCTAAAAATTCCACCCATGCCGGGATTCGAACCCGCGACCTCTGGCTATCCGTGCCAGCGCTCTATTCAACTGAGCCAATGGGACGGATAGCCAGAGATCGCGGGTTCGAATCCCGGCATGGGTGGATTTTTTTGCCTCTAAATAGGTTTTTTACAAATATTTTTTAACACAAATAAAAAATAAAAACAGAATGTTGGTTCTTTAAGTTGAAATACATAATGACAAATATTTTTTAACACAAATAAAAAATAATGTTATTTTTCAACACACTTGCTCGTAAAGTGACTCTTATAACACCGGTTTAAGAACCATAATGCTGTCCATTATACACGCGTGCGTAATAATATTACAGCACAAGTGCTGTAATGAATATAGTTTTAATTTTATCAACTACAGACAAATAATGACAGCAAAGAGTTTTTATATCTAAAAATAATAATTTAATTTATATTTTATGCACGTTAGTATCAAAATACGATAACTAAACATTTATTTTCATCAAATTGCAATCAAAATAAGAAAAAGGCTGTATGGAAGTTGTTACATTTGCCTACATTTGACAGCGCGCAAATTAAAAAAGTAAGCGCGCGCCATTTTCAATCTCAGTTCTCAAGAAATAAAACTTTTCATTGTTTATTGTGAAAATGTCGAGTTCGAGTACTGATACTGAAGAGGATATGGTTTTAACTCCGCAAGACATACATAATGAGGCGCAAAATGCCAATGAAAGTTTGATACCCGAGAAATCTAGGGAAAAATATGTCGCAGCGTATGAAAATTTCCTAACATGGAAAACGGAAAAGAACGCGAACTCTTTTTCTGAGTCAGCATTTTTAGCGTACTTTTTATTTTTATTTACCTGTGCTTGTTTTTTATTTTCAACACACAAGTGTGTTGAAAAACGTCGTATGACACTCGTGAGCATTGGTCATTATAGACTCGGTTCCATAACTGCTCTCGCCTTCGGCTCGAGCAGTAAACCCACCTCGTCTGTAATGACCAACTTAGCTCACTAGTGTCATAATGTACTATAAAAGTACGATCTCTATTTATTATTACATGGGTCATGTAAGGTACACCAACGAAATTGGTAACTTTCAAGAAAAATACATTTTATGTTTATCATTGATTCGTTCCAAGTTTAAGTGGAGACGTGTTATATTAGTAATCACTGTAATATAAACACACGGTTGAATACAATTCGGTTCAATTACAAGTTACAAAAACTGTTCAAATTGTAGACTTTTAGTCCGGATCTACTTACGGGTGTTGTTATATCGGAAGAGTCCAACCAGGTTTCGCTCCGATTCGCAACTGTTCAAATGTCTAAATCCCGCTAGGTTGAGGAACGTCAAATAAAAACCTCATAATTTTCAGGGCGGAATAAACCACATAAGTTCAAAACACATGTTTTCGACGCAGTGAAAAAAACTTTTTATATAATTACCTATATAAAATGTTACAGATCTAATCGGGCCGACAGTAAAGTAAGTTAATCCGGTTTTAGATCAGTGATGTGTAGTGACTATAAAATGTTTATTATCTAATAGAACATCTGTATAACTATATATAACATACATGTTTTTCTATAAAAAATAAGCAAACTACTATTTGTATGAATTACTTATCATGTAAAAAACAATAATTTAGTTCATGTAAAATAATTGTTTTATAAATTTAAAGTGAATTTTAACTTCAATTACTAATAATCAATATTGTTGACTTTATATAAAATAATTGATTTACCTGTTTTGGAACGTAACTTCATAATTAACTTTTGTATTTTTTGTCGAGGGTAGTAAACTAACAGTTGATGCTTTCAAAAAGACGTCTGTCACCTCAGTCATCCGAGACCACGGCACCTGTAAAAGTGCCGAAACGTCGGAAAATTCTAAAAATATAATAAACGAGTGAAATCCGTTTTAAAAAAAGTTTTAATTATGTCTAGTATACGTATTAACCTTAGAAAATACTATACAATAACTTGAATCATAAAAGTGTCTTAGTCGGCTGACCCTTGATTTATTTTCGGCAGTACGGGACCCTCCATGCGTGTTCGGCTCGCACTTGCGCGCTTTTTCTTTTCTCTAACAACCTCTTAGAACAAACTTTTAGGATAAGACATTACTGCTCTGCCCGCCACGACATTAATGCCTGGGTTATTACTGAGAACGTTGGTAGTTCAGTTGATGGACCCTTTGCTTCTTATGATTTTGATCCTTGGTTCGAATCTCGGTACGTACATTTGAAGTTATGTACTTTTGTGAATTTACTGCAGCGGCTGTTTCCTCGATGTCTGGTCAAGTATAAGTCAACATTTACATACATATGTACAAACATACATAACCTCACGCCTGTATCCCAGAGGGGTAGGCAGAGACCAGGGACTGCCACTTGCCACGATCCTGACAGATGACCTTCGCTTCATCAACGTTCATAAGTCGTTGCATGCACGCACGCCGGTCCCGGATACTTTTTATCTTTCCCTTTGCTAATACATCCCCTATTTGGTCGATGTATGCCCGCCTGGGACTTCCATTACCAGCCCTTCCACTCACATTTGCAATATATATTCGTCAACATTTAAAATCTTAATATTAATTATTCTAACTAAACCCATGAAAAGGGAAGTTAAGACAGTAACCGCCAGTTTCTCAAACACTAAAAGTATGTTATCTGCAGCTGTCAGCTGTTAGCATCAAATTAAGGACTGTTAGCGTTCGAGAAACGGGAGGTAAAAATCTTAAAATAATAAAGCCTAGAGTCTGGTAAAACGTATAGTATTAAATACTACATTACACAATAGGGACATTTTTAACATAATCATTTATGTTATTTAACCAGGCAATATTTAAGTAAATAATTGATTTTCAATACTATTATGGTAGATTACTTAGATGACAACGATGTCTGGAATTAAAGCGAGTATAACTCATGAGTTGAAGGTTTCACAATAATTATGTAAACTATGGTAATTAAAGACCGAAAAGACTAAGTTGAGAGTTTTGTCCATATTTTCTTTAAGATATTGTAGATTTTAAAATGGACACCTAGATTAATTTATAGTTTAAGTCCTTTGACAGTTTCTGTGCTACTGATACATTTTTTGAATTACAAGCGGCAAAACGCATTCAAATCGTTATCAACCCTTGTATGTCCCCACTGCTGGGGCACGGGTCTTTTACTGCATCGCAGGAAGGTTAGGCCATACTCCACCACGGGGGCCCAGTCCGGGTTGGTGGAAAACTGTAAGATAGTGGCGGGCCTTACTGTCAGAAGTTATCAAGCCGCCCATAAGGCCTCTCACATGGCTTAACGACTGCCATTACATGACAGCAGGCACCAACGACTTCACGTGCCTTGCGAAGTGCGGAATAGGCGCTAAACACAAACACATACACCCTCACACACTCAAACACACCCTCCACGCACACACTATGCAGTCATGTAATTTAACAACAGTCTGTTCCTGTATCTTTATACAAATAAGTTTTAAATATATAAGGCCAATTTTTTCTGTTTATTCCACTCATTTGTAAAATGTGTTTAATAACTTAAATTATGTAAGTCTACCTTTGTTCCTGTCTAGTAGCTAAGTTAGTATAATGTAAGCCCTCAAGTGGCCTATGTTTGGATTTTTTCTACACAACTATTTTTTATAATTTAACTTGTGATGTGGGTTTTTGTATTTTTTTAATTAACAATAATTTTTGTTTAATTAAAAATAAAATAATTAAAATCGCTCGAGGTGCTAAGTATAATTGCACGGGTTATACCCCTGAAATGCGATTGGTTCGAGACCTGAGATTTACGTACTTAGCCTCATAGTTTTGCCGTTGTACTGTAGCGCTGTATTTATTGAAACACTGAATTAGAAACAATACTTTTTTGAACTAAAACTTTCGTATGCACAACACACTGTAGAATTTTAGTTCGGATCTACTAACGGGTGTGAGACGAGCAACCGACTACGCGAGCTCCGTCTCTGCTCACCATGATTAAGCACTGCGAATCGGAGCGAAACCTGGTCGGACTCTTCCGATAAAACAACACCCGCAAGTAGATCCCGACTAAAAGTTTACAAACAATACTTTATAGTATTTTCTAAGGTTAACACGAGCAGTAGACATAATTAAAATTGTTTTTACATGGATTTATGCTCGTTTATTACATTTTTACAATTTTGCGACGTTTCGGCACTTTTTCAGGTGTCGTGGTCCCGAATGACCCAAAACTTTCTGGGCTTCAGAGCTTAGTATCAATCTTGTGGGTACTTGCGACCTTGAGAATATTAGTACCTTAGGAGTATTGGAATAAGCTAAATACATTTTTAAAACTGTTTTAATACGGATTTCACTCGTTTATGTGCCGTAAAAGTGCCGAAACGTCGGAAAATTTTAAAAATTTAATAAACGAGCATAAATCCGTAAAAAACAGTTTTAATTAAACAATACTTTGTTTTTATTATCTTTTTTATCACATAAATCTAGCCTAGCTGAGAGTCTCAACATGACTGACACCTACATAAACAAAACGTAACGATATTCTTCTAATAATTTAAACTATTTTAAAAACCTACATTAAATTACACTATTTTTTATTTTTAATGCACTAACCCGTGCTAAGGAACAAATTTAAAAACCTATTTAGAGGCTAAAAATTTCACGCATGCCGGGATTCGAACCCGCAACCTCTGGCTATCCGTGCCAGCGCTCTACCAATTGAGCCAATGGGCGACTCACGGCATCAGTGAAATTTCGAACCTTTACACTATTCTCTGTATTACGTACAGGCAGCGACATCTGACTTAAGCTTTTCACTGATGCCGTGAGTCGCCCATTGGCTCAATTGGTAGAGCGCTGGCACGGATAGCCAGAGGTTGCGAGTTCAAATCCCGGCATGGGTGAAATTTTTAGCCTCTAAATAGGTTTTTAAATTTGTTCCTTAGCACGGGTTAGTGCATTAAAAATAAAAAATAGTGTAATTTAAACTATGCCTAGCCAGCTACGCCGGCCAGCTATTATAAATATCGTTACACTACGTAGAAAAAGATATGTAAATACCTCAGAGACTTAAGTTACCTCACGATATTTTTTTCACCGTTGGCGAGTGATTTTGCTACTGCAAGTTCACGAATGTACGTAACTTGGCTTACGAATTCAAACTCACGACCTGTGAAATGTTTGGCCGGCGTTCTACCGCTGCACTGCAACGGCTCTATATGAGTGGTTAGTAGACTACAGAGACTACAGCCTTATAGACTATAGGTTGGTCAGTGCTGTTCCCAATAGCATAAATGTAGTATTTCTTAACGATTCGCGATACCCAACATACTTATAGTTATATATCATACGGGCCTAATCGCGATTACTTATAAGGTAGTTTACTATCCGGCTGCGCAATGTTTATCGAATTATTATACTAAACTATTATAATAATATTTATATATTCATGGACATACGAGATATATCGTGAGGAAACCCGCGGCTTGGTTGGCTCCGCACGTATTGACTAGTCTTTCCTGTGGGCTAGGCCGACTAAGCTGTCAGGATGGTGTAGGTGCCGGGCAAGCCTACACCATTTATAAAAACCATGTCCCAGACACTACAGCGTCGGAGTGGTCCCTTCACCCAGTGTGGTCCCTTCATCTAGTGTGGATGAAGATGCCGCTGGACGCTGTATAAATCATCTCATTACGTAGATGCGAAAGGCCACACATGGACATATTACACAGATCTCTCTAACTCCACGATAGGTTTAAGACAGTAAATATATTGATAACATCCAAGACCCGAGACAAACTAGAAAAGTTCGTTTCCTAGTTTTACCCGACCGGGGATCGAACCTGAGACCTGTAGTTTTACAGTCAGCGTGGCAAACGGCTGCGCCAGCGAGGCCATCTATGAATTATACTTTTACAATGCAAATGAATGTCTTTCGACTGAATCACTATGAATTTTGTAAACTCGTCCCCTGTAATCACGTGACGAATGCCTGAAGCCTGCGCGCTTGTGTGTTTAGCGTTGGCGCTTGTTTGCCTTCGTGTTTAAGCATGTTTGCCGAATTACTTGTTGGCATAAAATTACTAAGCATAGATACGTAGCACAGACCGAAATTGCGAGCAAATTTTGCCACTTTTCGGTAGACGACATAAGCTGGCTCGCTGCAAGGCACTGGCCTTCTCTCAGGGAGCAAAATAGACACCTCTCTTAAAAAACATATTTAGAGGCTAAAAATTCCACCCATGCCGGGACTCGAACCCGCGACTAGCGAACTAACTAACTGTGCCAGAACTAGAGGTCGCGCGTTCGAGTCCCGGCATGGGTGGAATTTTAAGCCTCTAAATAGGTTTATAAAAATAGGTACAAAACGACCTTCCACTATGAAAAAAATCTAAAAGAAAAAAAAACCGCTCTGTTCATTAATTAAACAAAAAATCCATTATTATTAGTTTAGATTATCGCGAATCATGAAACATACTACGAAACCAAATTTATAATTATCGCGAATCATTAATTAACAGTATGTAATGAATCACTGCTTTTATTATAAGGATTTTAAACCGCGACCTCTGGCTATCCGTGCCAGATATATATCCGTGGTTATTATATAATAATCATGGTTGTAATATTTTTCTGGTTGTAGAATAAAGTGTTCTCTATCATCTATCTATCTATTCGTACCTATTTTTATTTTAAATACTGGTTTGATATAAATATCGATCATTGCGGTTCTCACACTTTGGTTGTAGCTGAAAATCAGTAAAGTAGATACCATTAATACTGAGATACGGCCTTTTTGAGCTTATGTGGCACACCCACATATGGCCTAAAAGGCCATAGAACTTGATGCATGTGAGTTAGTTTGTAACATAAAGCTTTTGTACCTAAACTTTTTCGTGTCATCATCTTTTTTAAGTAATTCTTTACGTCTGCGTGTCTCTACGCAAAAATAAACGATGTATCTATCTATGTATTCGCAATGCTCATACTTAGTTTTATATCAAACGGGTCTTACCATACTTTAATGCACACGAAATTATTAACACGATATTACACAAGACATAACATGTACGGTGGCGAGCTTATCTCTAAAAGAGATTTCATCCGGCAAAACTTACAAAGTCGCAGAGGCAGTTAAAACTATATTACTGAGCTACCACCAATGTTACTAGTATTTACTACACACAGGCCAGTTGGCACCAACGTAGCCATTAATCAAGTTTCAGCTAGTACACTTGTTACTTTCGGTGAAGCTTTAGAAATATTCCTTTCATCTGATTTGGGTCAGATTTTGTGTGACGGGTGTATGAGAGCGCTGGAAATAAGCGTACCTACTTACATTTTATAGATTTCATGTCAGTGCCAGGAAAAAACATTCGGTACCCATGTGTCGTTTTTCAATAAATATAGTGCGAGAAAAAAATACTGATTAGTCACAGTCTGTCATTCATAAATTTTCGTGTCCCCTTCTTAAAAATACGTTAATAATAGTTTAACCTGTTGTTTCCTAGTACCTGTCGGCCCACATAAATAACAAACATAACATACTGTTTACATACCAAGGTTAGCTGGAAGAAAATACTCATTAGTATTAAGCTCACCTCTTTACAAATATGATTATTGTGCAATAAAGAATTTTCTTATGTAATCTAATCTACATACAGGCACATATTGCTTTTGGCCCAATACTAGGATACCCTGTGTCGTGGGAAACCGAAACTGCGACATCACAAACATGTAAACATGCAAGATCTGGTTTTTTCTATCCCCAGCCGGGGTTCACACCCAGGACCTCTCGCATGGTAGGCAGATGCACTACGCTGCGTCACAGAGCCCGCCAACGTTTAAAAAGAAGAATAGGATTTAATTGTTATGTGTCAAGGTCAGAATTCAACGGGACAAAACAACAACAATAAAGGAGACGGATACACTTCCATACATTCTTGGGCCTGGGTGTAAAAAGGTGAAAGAGATGTCAATTTAGAGCTAACTATATATTAACAATTCATCTCAGAATATTCTGCGGATCTTGGCAATCTAAGAGCAGAGTTATAAGAGATTTAGTAAAAGTGAGGCTGTGCCACAAGCTGACAATGAAAATTATACTAAACTTATCCGTGTCCGTACAAGTTAAGCAAGATCGTAAGTCTGCAGAAAGAAAGCACTGGGTAACAAAAACAACAGGAAACACACTCAAAACGCACTAAACGGTACAAGAAGACGAGTGATTAATGCTTATGGCATTAAGTTCGCCGCATTGTACAATTTTATGGTGCATTAGAGTATTAATAATAATCATAGATTGAGTCAGGGAGCTGTCACGCCTGTCACTGTTAGGTGTTAGCACAGACACAGATTAAAAATACAGTTGACGAACACGGGTTGATACTTGCAGACTAATCGATTTTGAATATTAATCAAAGTAATCGGCATTCTATTTTATTAGGGACATAAACTTATTTTTAAGATTTCTCGTCTTCCAGATTGTGAATTGAGCTCTATTTTTATGTTTTAAAATAAAAAAATATAACGCTTTTTTTAAACCATATCTCCACTATTCATAATCGGGCCCAGAAATCCCCGTCTCCTATTCTTAATTTAAATAAATAGAAAAGATCTTTTGTCAAGAACTCACTGAAAAGTCTCAGTATTTAGTCAATATTCAGTGATTAAGCCATTTCTAGATTGGGGCACTTTGTCAAAGTCAATGAAATGCAGGTGCATGCAATGCGATGCATTAGAGCGATCCCAGGTAGAAAAGTTTATAAATGTTCACATTCAAAAGTGTATAAATGTTGACAGATTGTATGAAAATGTTGCAAATAGTAACCAAGTGCGATCGATAACAACCCTTGTGTGTCCCTACTGCTGGGGCACGGGTCTTTCTTGCATTGCAGGAAGGCTAGGCCATACTCCACCACGGGGGCAAAGGCAGACTGCTATCCAATCATCTATACAGTTATATAATTGAATAGTTGACAGTACCATAGAACTTGACATGCTTGGAACTTATTCAGTTAAAGTATCTGAAGGGAAACTTCACTTAACCTACAAAAAACTCACGCCTCTATTTTGGAAAGGTATGCAGAGACCAGACTTGCCACGATCCTAACAAATGTCTTTCGTTTAATTTTTTTTCTTTGATTTACTTGTGCATACAGCAAAACTACAATATGGCTCAAAGTTATTTAAAATTAAATGAACTTACATTTAATATTATATAGTTAGGAACGTTGATGAAGCGAAGGTGATCTGTCAGGATCGTGGCAAGTGGCAGTCCCTAGTCTCTGCCTACCCTTCTGGGATACAGGCGTGATGTTATGTATGTATGTATGTATGTATGTATGTATGTATGTATGTATGTATGTATGTATGTATGTATGTATGTATGTATGTATGTATGTATGTATGTATGTATGTATGTATGTATGTATGTATGTATGTATGTATGTATGTATGTATGTATGTATGTATGTATGTATGTATGTATGTATGTATGTATGTATGTATGTATGTATGTATGTATGTATGTATGTATGTATGTATGAATGTTTGTATGTATGTATTATATAGATGCGTAAGTTTGTACAAGTTTAATGATTTGATTATGCTTTTTTATTGTTATGTAAAAATTATTATAAATCAAGGAGGGGTTGGCAGAGATCAAGGATTAATACTAGCAACGATTCAGATAAAACTTTTTCACTAAATCAACTGTCACTTTTGACATTTTTGCTGAAATAACAAAAGATAACAAAAGAAATTTCGGCTTGTCAAGCTGTCACACAGAAATTAAGCCGAGAGTAGGAATATATTTTCAAATTAAAACTTGCGTAAGCACTACACAAGTAAGTTGAGCTGGTTATCAATTAATAATAGTAAGTATATGAATGACAGAACCCGATAAAGTGACGTTGTGATATGGGCGATAAAAATATATCAAGCAGAAGTAGATGGAAGGGGAAGTAAGGAAGATCCCTGGTGGACTTAACTTGACTTTTAAATGCCTTAAGGGCTGCGCAGACGAGGGACTATAGTCCCCAAGGGACAAAAGTCCCTGAATCGTAAAAAATGTCCTCCGAGTACTTGTCGCGGACTCAACGCCTACGGTGTGTGGCCATTTGTTTCCCGGAAATTGAGTGAAGCGTACGCTATGACAGGAAATATTCTGAGATTATGTTGTGTTGTAATTTAGATGACGTTGAAAAAGAAAAAGCGTTTTAAAAGGAAACACCGAACTTTTGTCTAGGCCAGTCTCTTGATGTCCTTGGTAACTTGAGGGACTTTTTGTACGGGGTGCTTTTTGTCCTTCGTGTGCGTTATTTGATACAATTTATAAGAGTCTGCGCAGGTCTTTACCTATATGCCGACCAATTAAGGGACGTATTAGCGAAGGATAAGAAAACCGGTTAGCATGCTTGCAGGGACTACCTAATGTAAGTTAGTATATTTATTTAAAATAAGTATGACTTTCTTTGTAAACAGACACATAAATTTACCAAAAATGTAAGTACAAATTATTATTATGAACACAGCCCTCGTTCAAGTAATAGTTTGGTAACAAGCTAAGTTTAATTATCTGTATAAAGTTGATCTGTATAAACGTGACAATTAATCAAGATCATGAAAATATTTAGTATCTGTCTGCTCTTACACTTACAATTTGCTTGTACATTTTTTTCAACATGTTGACGTCACATTATTTTTAAACGTGTCCCAATATCTTAACTAAATAATGAGCACAGCAACCAAAATAGCACCAAATCTCAGCGGCCTTAGATGCCACAAAAATATAAAAGCGGAAACAAGTCAAAAAACCTAAGCTACGCGGCCTACGTCAAAACCGGCGTAGCGCGCTACGCGGGGTGGGGTCTACGGCAGTTGTAGCCGCCGCGTAGCACGTACCACACGCTACGTCTCGCCGCGCCGCGCTCGTAGGAAAGAAATTAAAAACTGCCATTTATGACTAGAATCGAGTGTTTTCACCCCCAGTGACCAGTGTTCTAACTAAAACACAACCCCAGTGTGCGATAATCGAGTGTGAACCGTGGTTATTCACTGTGCAAAGTATTCTTTATTCACAGTGAAGTGAGATAGTGTAGTGTGTACAGAGCCGCGCTAGGATAAGCTTTCGTAAGGTAAATATGAAGGCTTATATTACACGTCTTATTTGAGATTTGCTCTGTAAGAAACACGGAGCGTGCTTTTATTTAGTATGAAGTGATGAATGGTGTTAGGACTACAATGTTACTACATAAGTGATTGTTTTATTTTAGTTTAAGGCAACGTTTAGTGTGGTGAAATGTTTTCTGTAACAAAATATTCTGGTTATTAGTGTGATTTGAGAAGTTATGAACTGCCTCGTTGGTCTATCGGTATCACGTCAGATTACCATGGCGGAGGTAGTAGGTTCGATAAATTTTTGGGTCTGCCGTACATTGGTGCAAATAACCTTAGTCTGGGAGTATTTCCATGTTTGTGACGTCCTTGCCTGGTTACTATAGCCCAGGGTATCTTACTTTGGGACCAGGCGAAGTAATTGTGTTGTGTAAAAATTATTATTAATATTATTAAGTAAATAATAATACACCCAGACTGTGGCGATTTGTACTTATTTACGGCGGTCAACAGTGGAACACGAACCCACGACATCCGGTATGGTAATCAGACATGATACCGTTAGATTAACGAGGCAGTTAGATAGACAGATAGAATATTCTTTATTGCATGTACACCAGGGATTACAGAAGAGACTTATAAAATAACAGTACAGTACAAGTGGCGGCCTTATTACTAAAAGTAATTAAAAAAAAAGTAAAAGTATTTGGTTCATAAAGGTAATGTTTGTAAACGAAAACTTTAGTGTCAAAAGTTATAGAAGAAAAAAATCACTATGCAAACAAAATGTTTACTTAATAAACGTCAAAGCTGTTAAATACGTTTTTAGAGAAATCCATAAATAACTTAATGTTTCAGTAATATTGATTTATCATCATCAACCCATTATGTCCCCACCGAGGGGCACGGGTCTCTTCCCTAGGGAATGTATAGGCCATACTCCACCACAAGGGCTGAGTCCGGATTGGTGGTGGCTTGCAAGACTAGTGGCTGGTCTTACTGTCAGAAGTTTTCAACCCATTCTGAGGCTTTTGACTTGGCCTAACTAACATTGTTTAGTCACTGCATACTTTCTACACTGGTTTCGGGTACGTTTTATTTAACCCTTCGCGAGTACCTCGAGTATTTGATATTGGTGAGGATTGAGGTCTGAGGTTTTTTGGTTTTCAAGGTTTTGAGGAAGTAAGTATAAAAATGATCTTGGACAGCTGATTATTTCATTGTTTTCATTATATTTCGTTCATAAATTTCATGTTTGTAAACGTTTAATTTATATATGTTTTTCGGGAAATCATTAAATACGAGTAACTCAATGTTTCAGTAATATTGATTAGTCACTGCAAACTTTCTGCGAGGGTTTCGGGTATATTTTATGTAACCCTTAGCTAGTACTTTCCCCCTTTGATTGAAAAGGGTTTGATCAGGCGAGGATTGAGGTCTGAGGTTTTTCGATTTTGAGGGAGTAAGTATATAAATAATAAAATCTGGTAAGATAACTTGTGGACTAAAATATTAATGATAAAAATACATCAAGCAGGTTTAGGTGAAAGGGAAGAAAAGTAACGTCCCGCATACAATTACGCGGTTTTCGGGTACGTTTTATCTAATCCTACGCTAGTAAATCCCCTGCTTGATTAAAAAGGCTTTGAGGTGTACATTCAAAGATAGCCCAAAATTGTGGCCAAGAACGAGTGAATTGAAAAAATAAAATTAAAATATGAATTTTGTGAAACTAAAAGACGTAAAGTTGGAAATTGAAAAATAATAATTTAATAGCGTATTTCGCTGAAAGGAAATAACGCTACAAGGGTGGGGATGGAGGTGAACTTGACTAACTTAAGTTATATTAAATTAAATAATATTATAAACTAGCTGACTACGCGAACTTCGTACCGCCTAACAGTTTTTTTTTTAATTTTTCTCTCCGTAAGAACCATCCTCGTACTTCAAGGGATATTCTAAAAAAAGGATTAGCGAAATCGGTTCAGCTGCTCTCGAGATTTGCGCTTACCAACACATTCAGCGATTCATTTTTATATTATAGAAGATGTGAAAGTTTGTGAAGATGTTTTGATGTTTCTTACACATTCGCGCAATAACGACTGAGTGGATTTATATGCAATGTGGCGTTCACGGTTTTTAGATGGTGTGTGATGTGATGGTGGTGGCCTTGCCCAGCACTTATAAATCCAGCTTAGTCGGCCTAGCCCACAAGAAAGTAGTCAATACGTGCTGGGTCATCCAAGCCGCGGTTTTGTTCACGATGCTTTCCTTCACAGTTAGCGTGTGACTACAAATTCGCAAATGTACGTAACTTAAAAATCAAACAAAGCCATCGATACATACGTCGATGACTTTGTTTACATACGATACAAGGTATCGAACCTAGAAAAGGAAATAGAAAAGGAGATGACCTCTGCCTACCATGCAAGAGGTCCCGGGTTCGAATCCCGACTGGAAAAAAACCCAGGTCTTGGATGTTTATATTCAATTCAATTCAATAAATTTATTTCAGACATCACATCCATATTTTTTTAAATTAAAATTAATTAACAATAAAAGAAACAAAATAAATTACAATTGTGATATATAAAAATAAATAACTTAAAACTTAAATTGAAAAAAAAAACCAGTACGTTTTTAAATAATACACTTAATAAGAAATAAAATAAAATATTAAAATATTATATGTTTGTGATGTCGTTGCTTCTGGGTCCCACGACACAGGGTATCCTAGTGTGGTGCCAGAAGCAATGTTTGTGCCTGTATGTAAATTTTATGGTAAATATGTTTGTTATAATAATAAGAGCCGTTAATATATTTTTTTAGATTACTATCAATACAATATATAGGTACATCCCTCTCCAGAACTTGCTTGGCCTCCCATAAGCCCTGTGGTTTGTGGGGTGTGGTCTGATCACCCTGGCTGACCAGGCTTCACTGGGTGATCTATCTGATATACATCTATGTTTTATACAATTTCTTTTTGTGCGTACAATAAAGTTTTCTCTATCTATTTACAAACTTCACATAGAGGAAAATTCCAAGCTGAAACGGAATGCGGCGCTCCAATTCCGCTTCGGCCCGGAACTTTTCTTTCTATTAGAAGTTTGATTAATTTTTAAACACAACTTGCTGCTATGCAGTACTGTTACGGATTATTTAGTACGTAAGATTACTTTGAAATCACTCAAACGAAAATCAAGTTAAGCAGATGGAAAGCAATATGGCAATTAGCAAAGGGAAAGATAAAAAGTACCCGGAACCGGCGTGCGTGCATGCAACGGCTTATGAACGTTGATGAAGCGAAGGTGATCTGTCAGGATCGTGGCAAGTAGCAGTCCCTGGTCTCTGCCTACCCCTCTGGGATACAGGCGTGAGGTTATGTATGTATGTTACAACATACAAAATCAAAAACCACAGTCATTATTGCATGCCGGGTATCGAACCTACGACCTCAAGATTGTGACGCCCTACCATCGCTCTCCGAGGTGTGAGAACTTTTTGGACTTTTCTTAAGTCAAATTAATAAATTGTTAACTTCCTCAGTTCTGACCTTGATAATAATAATAATAATAGAAATTGCCATTATTATATTCAAGGTCAAGAGAGTTCATGATGAGTTTGAGATATATCCCACCAAAAACATTCTGTAAAAACTAGCCAAGTCTTGATGGAGCTGCTCGTTTATATCTAAAAAGTAATCGTTTATATCTAGAATCTAAACAAAGTCGTGCCAAGTGTAAGGTTCCTTACTGCGATTTCTTCTTCGGTAAAGATCTCCACTGACCTCTCCACTATGAACGGTTTTTGACCAAAAACAATTAAAAAGTGAACTTGACCTTTCCACTGACCCTGCTATTTCTTGTGCTTTTATTGACTTAATAAAGGAGATTTTCCTACCTATGCGTCTCAGGGCCTGTTTAAGAATTGAGTAAAATTTCACTAAGTAAATACTTAAGTACCTAACGTTCTGTCACACTCTGCTGAGAGGTTTTAAGAAACAGCACTACAGCCTACAGTCTATTTATAATTACTTGTCCAATTTAGTAAACAAGATTCTAACTTCAACTTTGCATTTGATGGCAAAACTAGAATATTTTCTCGCAAGTTCATGAACATTGTTAGTAAAATTGGCGTGTTATCTGAAATAGTGTCTCAGGTTTCTTCATTTATGAAAATATGACAGTTTTCGTTTTCGTATCAGAGTTTCAGTTTTTAGTTTTCTAAAAATTCATACTTAACCGCTATAATCTTCTTTACTAAAATGGACAAGTAAGAATTAATGGACTGTAGAGTTTAATAATTACTTAACGAAATTCTCAATTCAGAAAGTGGTAATAATTTTTCCAATTTAATTTGAATATATGGTAATGTAAGAGTTTACAGAAACCGTACAATAAGAAACTGCTTTTGAGCTATACTTTATCATAACCTCGTCAAATCAAAAAACGTTTATATGGCTCCATTTTATTGAAGATTCAATGAAAGTCTACATTTTCAAAAACTACTTTTAGAAATGTCGGAGAAACTCTTCAATGGACCATCAAATTAGGCTTAATTTGAGTAAATGGAGTGTGTTTCATAAAATGGGTCGTCACGGTGGTCCCAGAGTGATGATCTGATGAAAGCCGTCGCACTAGGGTAATAATTTAATTTTCGCACCAAATTAACAATTTATTTCTAACACAAATGTACCCGTATTTAACTGCCTCTATCAGTTAACAGGCTTGACCACTAAAAGACCCCCGAAGATTTAATAAACTTAGCAGAAACTCAGTTCAAAACTGTGTAAAGCACACTTGGTGCCAAATACGTTATTTTTTTTATTTCCGCAACAAAAATCCACAGCAATACAATTAAAATAAACAATAGTTACTTAATAATTTGTACATGCAGCCAATGATGGATTTTACTATGTAGTTCACAAAAATATATTGTAGTCTAATTCAAAAACTCTTGTTTTAATAAATCTAAGTTCATCAATATCATGGTGTCGATGCCCAACAGTGGATAATCACGGGCAAATTGATTGAGACATAAACTTTTTTTTTTATTATGAAGGTAGATATATTGAAATATCATCATCATCATCAAGGGCCTTTGCATCTATTACAGATGATTTATGCAGCAATCCTGGATTGTAGACATTTTTTCTGGTGGCTGTAAAGCCCTATGCGAGAGTGAATGCCACGTCCGCACATCTGGCATGTGTAGGGGGCGGAAGATCCAGGTTGGTCAGGATTTAGGGCACGAGCATGTCTCTTTGCTCGCTTATCGGCAAGTTGCTCAAACCATGCCTCATCATGCGAGGTGCATCCTTCGGAGATAAGCTTTCTCCACTCGTCACGGTCCTCCGCGAGCTTCTCCCATTGACTGCTGGAGATGCCAAATGCAGTCATATCGCGTTTAATACAATCTTTAAAGCGAAATATAGGTAACTGACAAATACAGCAAAGCAAATCAAGTAATCACGATTGCTATATTAGCTTGGCTTCAACTAGAAAAAGTGTGTGTGTCTGTGTGCGTGTGTGTGTGCGTGTGTGTGTAGTGTGTAGTGTGTGCATGAGATACGATTATTTTTACGTAAAAGCAACAAAACAGAGATCTTTACACTGAAGCAGCCAAAACTAAATCTATTATCTGCAAGGCTTACATGGGAGTAAATTAGTAACGTGCGCGACTGTTTCTTTATCTATTTATCTGTTTATTTATCTATTTAAGACGTATTGGAGGGGCTTTCTGATAAAAGTTGCTTTACAAGCTGTTGTTTGAGACAGGGTTTTGATATTGTAAACAGGTCAATTTCAGAAAATCTATCATTGTATATCTTAGGTACCCTACTGTAAACACTATTCGAGGTGAAATTGGTACGATTTAAAGGAATTGAAAGCAGTTTAGTGTGTCTCGTGCGCCTGGGAGGCACAGCGAGTTTTACTAGTTCAGTGAGTAACTTGGGACAGTCAAGAGCGCCGGAGCACACGTCGTGTAGAAGAGTTACGTCCGATATGATTCTTCTATCGCTTAGGGACATTAAACGATGACTTTTACAAGAAGATTCGTAACTGTCACAAACTGTTTGAGTTTTGTAGTTAAGATATTTTAAAAATTTATTCTGTATGCGTTCCAAGGAATGCTTGTATATTACATATTGTAGATTCCATAATATCGTACTACGAACGTATGCATAGTATAGAGCTTTTACACAGGAGCTATCAGTGAAATCTTTACTAATAGATAGATAGAGAACTCTTTATTGCACAACCAGAAAAATATTACAACCATGATTCTTAAATCTAAGTAATGTTATACAATTGGCGGTCTTATCGCTAAGAAATAATACGAGTATTACTAATACGAGTTATGAAACCAAGATTTTTATATGCCTTATTTGACTATAATTTCTATATGTCACAAATGTTAATTTAGAATCAAGTACCACTCCCAGGTCCCTTACGAGGTCCGTATTTTTTATTGCAGTACCATTTAGCTCGTACCTATATACGAGGCGGTGGTAGCTCAGTGGGTAGAACCATGGACTGGCAAGCGAGAGCCCCAGGTTCGATCCCGAGTACGGGCATGTACCAATAACTTTGTTTAATTTCAAAGTTACGTACATTTGCGAAATTGTAGTCGCAATACCACACGCTAACGGTGAAGGAAAACATCGTGAGGAAACCCGCGGCTTGGTTGGCTCCGCACGTATTGACTAGTCTTTCCTGTGGGCTAGGCCGACTAAGCTGTCAGGATGGTATAGGTGCTGGGCAAGCCTACACCATCTATAAAACCATGTCCCAGGCACTACAGCGTCGGCGTGGTCCCTTCACCCATCTAGTGTGAGTGAAGATACCACTGGACGCTGTATAAATCATCTCATTAAGTAGATGCAAAAAGGCCAATATATACGAGGGGTTTCGATTTTCTTGTAAAGCTGATCTGCATACACTTTGCCACATTAATACCTATTCTGTTTGATTTGTAGTATTCACTTAACCTATTCAAGTCATCTTGTAGTTTGTCGCAATCTTGTACAGTCTTAATGTTGCAGTATATTTTTTGTCATCCACGTATAGCAGAAACTTGGCAAAGTGGAAACACTTGTTAATACCATACAAGTACGTGGCGTAGAGCAAGGGTCCAAGCAGGGATCCTTGCGGCACTCCAGCCGGTATGCTGATGAAGTCAGACCTATGTCCACCAATGACCACGGCCTGTCTGCGATTGGTGACATATGAGGTTATCCATCGAAGCAAGTCACCATGAATCCCAAGGTTATAAAGTTTACGAAGTAAGATATAGTGATCAACACGATCGAATGCTTTTTCGAAATCGGTGTAATTTGCGTCTACCTGTCCCTGCGCGCTCATTGCCTGAAGGACTTCGCTATAACAAAAATGGCTAAATTAGATGTCGTGGATCTACCTCGAATAAAACCGTGCTGCTCTTCTGGAACACCTTGCATTATTATTGGATAAATATGGTTGTAAATTACCTTTTCTAAGATTTTACTAAAAGTATTAAGAATCGATATCGGACGATGGTTTTCAATGTTGAGTTTAGATTATTTTTTGTGAACAGGCACTATATGCGCCTCTTTCCATTGTATAGGAAATGTACCCTCTGCAATAGTGCGGTTAAATATTAATGTTACCGGAAAGCAGAGTGATTCCGCACAGCGCTTTATAAATATTGGTGGGATGTTGTCATTGCCAGCACCTTTGGTTGTATCTAGTTTTTTCAAAAGATTCAATACATCATTTTCTGTTACTATAATGGTGCTAATATTATTAGAGAATAAATGCTGTGTTGTAGTGGAATCTGGATAAGAATTAGCTGGTTTCATATACATCTTCTCAAAGAAGCAGTTGAAAACCTGACATATATTATTACATTTAAGATTTTTTAAGTGACAATGATGTCTGGATTTAATTCCAGTTCAATGCATTTTGAACTGGTATTAATTCCAATTCATCCAGCATATGGCTGAGTCAGTCGTCATTTATAGCAGCAGTGACACGCCGTGACCTTTCGTTTTTATTTTTTTTTTGTGAATGTTATGTTTTAATAGTATGTTTTAAGTTTGTTGTGGTTTTTTAAAAACCTATTTAGAGGCTACAAATTCCACCCATGCCGGGACTCGAACCCGCGACCTCTGGCTAACCGTGCCAGTGCTTTCCCAACTGAGCCAATGGGCGACTACCGACATCAGTGATATTTCACAGGCAACCACATCTGGCTGAAGTAATTTACATCACTTGCAGCCCCGAGTACCTACTTTGCAGTTAGGTTTCATCGGAATGATATTGCTGTACCCACATGATTATTTTTTTTTTGATGCACTAACCCGTGCTAAGGACAATTTTTATAAACCTATTTAGAGGCTGAAAATTCCACTTACTTTGAACATACTTTGATTTTATTTGATCATGGATTTTCCATTATAAACCCTTAAAAACCTATTTCTGCACACGCAGTTGTGTCAAACCTTTGATCTCCAGTCCGCCTAAGTACATAACCTAGATTTAGAAATGGTCACCTAGTTATACTTGAAACGTTCAATAAGCTTGGCGTAATTTTGAATAACATATTTTGATTTTATTTGGTCATGGATTTTCCATTAAAACCCTTAAGAGCCCATTTCTGCACACGCAGTTGTGTAAACACTTGATCTCCACTCCACCTTATTATATAACCTAGATTTAGGAATGGACACCTATTTAATTGAAACGTTCAATAGGTTTTGTGTATACTATTTTTATTTTTAATGCACTAACCCGTGCTAAGGAACAAATTTAAAAACCTATTTAGAGGCTAAAAATTTCACCTATGCCGGGATTCGAACCCGCAACCTCTGGCTATCCGTGCCAGCGCTCAATTGGTAGAGCGCTGGCACGGATAGCCAGAGGTTGCGGGTTCGAATCCCGGCATGGGTGAAATTTTTAGCCTCTAAATAGGTTTTTAAGTTTTGTGTAATTTTGAATAACATACTTTAATTTTGCTAGAAAATGGATTTTTCCATTACAAGTAAAACCCTATTTGGGCACACGCAGTTGTGTAAAATGGATTTTCCATTAAAAACCCTTAGAAACCCAATTCTGCACACGCAGTTGTGTAAACCACATGATCTCCACTCCGCCTAATGTCTATTTATTATTCGAGATGCGATCGATGCAGCGACTATTCTTCAACGAAAACAAAACAGATCGTATTCTAATATATTCCATTCCCTGCGTAATGTTGAAAATATCATGTTATCGTAACGCGAGGAAGATGTGGGGAAAAATATGTTTTTGCGACGCTCGTACCCACTTTGAGGCTTTCGCCGGATTTATCTTTCGCCACCGCACCGCCGGCTAGAAATGTAATCGAAACTGAAATAAATTACTTCCTTATCTGGAGTATAGCTTACTGCAACGTGACATTGAAATCATTAGCAATATTTCTGTACAGTTTGTGTCCCTAATGGGCCTCTAGATGGGCCATATTTTCACGAAACTGTGTAGCTGCAAATGTGTGGCCGGTAGCATCAGCAATCATTTACAGCTAGACTATGAAATATTTGGCAATACTTTTAGTATGGCCGGGATATATTGTGACATATTTTTTGTGTTTCCGATAAATTTTTAGTATCCCAGCCTTAGAAATAACATGAAATAAATTAAATGTCATGAGCTAGAAAATATACCATGCGATACTGGTATATTTTCTGACTGGGGACAAAAAAAACCCCAGGACTTGGATGTTTACATGTTTGTGATATCGCTGTTTGTGGTTCCCAAGACACAGGGTATCCCAGTGTGGGGTCAGAAGCAATGTGCCTGTATGTAAATGTTATGTTATGCTATGCAACTAAGACACGATATTTATCAAATTTTACAAATAATACAATTGTAACCACTTGCTGTACTTGATTTGTGGATTGAGAAAATGAATAAATAAATACTTGAGGGAAATTTCTTTCAATTATGATAAATGGCGCTTGTGGAACGCGCTGCCCCAGCACACACGCCAGGTATTGCTTGCACTGCTATACACATAACCTAAGATTAGCTGGAAGAAAATACTTATTAGTATTAAGCTCGCTTTTGTACACATATGCTTATTGTGCAATAAGGAATTTTCTAATCTAATGTAATGATTAATTTAAAACCAGATTCACTTATCCTGTAAACGTCCCACGGCAGGGCACAGGTCTTCTCTCAGAGAGAGAGAGAAAAAGAGATTATGGGCTAAATTACCACGCGTGCCTATCGCGGATTAGTAATTCCAAGCGCTGAGGTATTTTAACACCTCAGTGACTCAGGTTACCTCACGGTGTTTTCCTTCAAAGTTAGCCTATGGTAGTGCCACTTTAACCTCACAAATGTACATAACTTACAAAACAACATCATTGGTACATGCCGATATTCATCTAAATGTTTATTTCTCATATGAAGTAAAAAAATTAACATTCTCCTATAAAAGACCATGATTTACTAAAAACTGTGACATTGGTTAAGTGGATAGTTCGAGTGCATTATGTAAACCCAGATATTTTCATGAATACGTCACCATGAATTATCGAGTAGTTTGAAAGACAAAGCTAGTTAAACGTGCTTAAACAATAGTATTTTTTAATGGTTTCCGATTGTCATATACGTTTTACGTTTCGATATACATAATCAATAGTAATCGATTACTCTAGTTTAGCTTATAAATGAAATGGAATGAAAAGGTTTTATTTAGAGTAGCGCAGGAACTGGGGCTTAATGAACGTTGCAAGACAAACCGGGTCTTGTCCATTTTTCGAAATTTAAAACTGTGCATTTTATGAATAGCTCTGAATTATGACGATAATAATATGCTGGTACTTATTATTAATACGCTGATGCTGGTTCAAACAAGCTTTTACTTTGTTTGGTATTCACCGAAAAAGTTTCCAATTTCCCAGTGTCTGTCAAAATTAAATCGTGTTTTAATACTTTTAAAATTGCTAATTCGTTGAGAAAGCAATCGTATATCATTTTATTTAAGGCGCTACGTTGTGTTACCTAGCACCACCAGTGGAATAAAAATGAAGCCTTGTTGTATGATACATTTTTCTCCAAAATTGAACATCATGAAGGCCCCGTGGTAGATTATGAAGTATTCCTCTGGGAAGGTATAGGTCATACTTCACCACGGGGCCAAGGCCGGATTGGTGGAGGATTGCATGCCTAGTGGCTGTTCTTACTGTCAAAGGTTTTCAAGCCACCCTGAGGTCTCTGACTTGGCTTAACGACTGCCATCTAGATGACAGCTGGCACCAACTGCTGAACGTGCCTTGGGAAACCCGGAAGCGCTCGGAAAAATGGCACCAGCGTTAGTCAAAGACGGTCATCCATCCTTGTACTGAACACGCCTTATGTCGGTTGACTTTCGTGATCGTTTAAGACTACTCAAGCAGCCGGGGCTACGAGCAATTTTTTAGACCTACAGTCCTAGGATCGACCACTTAGGACGTTTATCGATTTCCGAAAACTGCTTTAAAGTCCTAGATTCTTAGACCTAGGTTCCTTTCTTCTGATTCGAAAATGAGCTATATTTATTAAGATTAATGATCTTAACTTTTTCCAAAGGCTCGTTATAAAAGGAGACAACCTCTGTGGCGCAGCGGAAGCGCATCTGCCTACCTCGCAAAAACTGATCCCGGCTGGGGACAAAAATCCCCTAGTCTTGGATATTCTTTTGGATCTCTGTTCATGACAAACGACGATAACAGTGACGTACAATCACAGAACTTCATTGATCTGCTTCATCTGCTCTCAGCTGTATTAAAAAAAAACTACGTACAGTCAGCTTGGGTAATTTTGAGCCATCGTGGTAACATTGTGACACAGGGCTCTTTTTTCTATTTGCCTTTGATATTTCAATAAAAAAATTACTACACATAAAAATCACTGTTTCTAAATCTTGATCAGGCTTTGTATGTTTGTGATGTTGTTGTTTCTGGTTCCCACGACACAGGGTATCTTAGTGTGGGGCCAATATTACAGAAGCAATGTATATGCTTGTATGTAAATATTATGTTATTATAATAAAATAAGATTATTTCCTTTCTTGGCGCTAGTAAGCACCGCGTAGCGCCTTAATGCAACTTACTATTTTGATCTTAAGTGACAATTCCTGTTTATTAAACTGGCCCGTTATATTTATGCAATTTAGCACAAAAGGATTTTGATTCTCATCACAGTTTCATTTCAAAATGTTTTATCTTTAAAAATAGGAACCGTAGTCGGAGCTAACGAATATTATTATGTCACGAATGCTTTCACATAATATATTAAGCTACATTGATATTGCACATTATATATTATAATAATAATAATATTGGCCTTTTTGCATCTACTTAATGAGATGATTTATACAGCGTCCAGTAGTATCTTCACTCACACTAGATGGGTGAAGGGACCACTCCGACGCTGTAGTGCCTGGGTCATGGTTTTATAGATGGTGTAGGCTTGCCCAGCACCTATACCATCCTGACAGCTTAGTCGGCCTAGTCCACAGGAAAAACTATTCAATACGTGCGGAGCCAACCAAGCCGCGGGTTTCCTCACGATGTTTTCCTTCACCGTTAGCGTGTGGTATTGCGACTGCAAATTCGCAAATGTACGTAACTTTGAAATTAAACAAAATCATTGGAACATGCCCGCACTCGGGATCGAACCTGGGGCTCTCGCTTGCCAGTCTATGGTTCTACCCACTGAGCTACCACCGCTGTATTATATTACATACATTATCAATAGTATATTACATACATTATCAATATTATATTACATACATTATCAATGTAGCAGTAATAGCAAAGTGGGTAGAACAGTGGACTCGTAAGCGGGAGACCCACTTTCGATTCGCGGTGCAGGGATGTACCAATGAGTTTGTTTTCTAAGTTATGCACATTTATGTATGAAGTTACAGGAAGGTTAGGCCATACTCCACCACGGGGGCCAAGTCCGGGTTGTAAGACAGTGGCGGGTCTTACTGTCAGCAGTTATCAAGCCGCCCATAGGTTCTCTGACATGGCTTAAAGACTGCCATGCCATGCTCGTGATGGAGTATGGCCTAACCTTCCTGCGAGGCAGGAAGAGACCCGTGCCCCAACAGTGGGGACATACAAGGGTTGATATCGATCGATCGATGAAGTTACAGTAACAATACAAATCGCTGACAGTAGAGGAAAACATCGTGAAGGAACCTGAGGGTTTAAGCCTTTCAAATACTTCAGTTTAAAAACCTATTTAGAGGCTAAAAATTTCACCCATGCCGGGATTCGAACCCGCAACCTCTGGCTATCCGTACCAGCGCTCTACCAATTGAGCCAATGGGCGACTCACGGCATCAGTGAAATTTCGAACCTCTTTACAATATTCTCTGTGTTACGTACAGGCAGCGACATCTGACTTAAGCAAATTGCATTACTTACAGCCCCGACTACCTACTTTGCAGTTAGGTTTAACATCGGAACGATATCACTGTACCCACATGATTACACCATTTTTATTTTTAGCCTCTAAATAGGTTTTTAAATTTTTTAAATTTGTTCCTTAGCACGGGTTAGTGCATTAAAAATAAAAATGGTGTAAATACTTCAGTGCTTGAAATTGCCAATCCGCAGTGGGTACGCATAGTAATTAAAATAAATAAATATCCTCGGTCTCTGCTTACCTCTTCTGGACACAGGCGTTAGTTTATGTATAAATGATAACTTCCACACAACTCAGTTACTTATCTCGACCTAAACTAGGATAGCCTGCGCTGTGGTAAACTGGTAAGGACAGCATAAACATGAAAATACACCCAGAATTACACTATTTTTATTTTTAAAGCACTAACCCGTGCTAAGGAACAAATTTAAAAACCTATTTAGAGGCTAAAAATTTCCTCTAAATAGGTTTTCAAAAATTATGCGTACGTAGGGCCTTCTCTTTCAAATAGAGAGTAGGATGGGAATAACAGTCCTCAAGTAACTTCATACTAACGGTGCATGTTGTGACGGCCTGTAAGTGAGGCAACACTTAGTCTTTTTCTAGTTATGGTCTATTGTAAATGTATTGGTGTATATCTTATTGGTAGTCCTAATAAATAAAATAAAAAAACAAAAATAAAATAAACATTTTTATAACCCTATTTAGAGGCAAAAAATTCCACCCATGCCGGGATTCGGTCGCGGGTTCGAATCCCGGCGTGGGTGGAATTTTCTGATTGTCCTTAGCACGTGTTAGTAAATAAAAATTCCTAGCTCTTTGGCCTAGTGATATCACGTCTAATTACCATGCCGGAGGTCGTGGGTTCGATTTCTACTGAGGTCCGCATTTGTACAAAGGGCTTCTTTAATAGTACTGTTCACTTCTGGGTGTATTTAAAAACCTATTTAGAGGCTAAAAATTTCACCCATGCCGGGATTCGAACCCGCAACCTCTGGCTATCCGTACCAGCGCTCTACCAATTGAGCCAATGGGCGACTCACGGCATCAGTGAAATTTCGAACCTCTTTACAATATTTTCTGTATTACGTACAGGCAGCGACATCTGACTTAAGCAAATTGCATTACTTACAGCCCCAACTACCTACTTTGCAGTTAGGTTTAACATCGGAACGATATCACTGTACCCACATGATTACACTATTTTTATTTTTAATGCACTAACCCGTGCTAAGGAACAAATTTAAAAACCTATTTAGAGGCTAAATAGCCTTTTAGCCTCTAAATAGGTTTTTAAATTCCAGATTTTAGACAAACATGTTGACATAATCTGCAAACTCTGAATTACAAAGAACTTACCAGTGGTCTGTACACAAGATTATTATTTATGTTTTGAGGACTTGGGTTAAGCAAATTAGAATGTGTAAAATGCATTATCTTGGAATTTGTAAGACCAATTTTTTTTGGAGATTTTCTCTTTTTACCTAACTTGATTGCGTATTTATTCTATCTTTACCATATACGTATATGTATATATAAAGTTTACAAGGTAAGGTGTAACTCGTATATTTAAAAAAAATATTAGACTAATGTACTTTTACACTATTTTTATTTTTAATGCACTAACCCGTGCTAAGGAACAAATTTAAAAACCTATTTAGAGGCTAAAAATTTCACCCATGCCGGGATTCGAACCCGCAACCTCTGGCTATCCGTACCAGCGCTCTACCAATTGAGCCAATGGGCGACTCACGGCATCAGTGAAATTTCGAACCTCTTTACAATATTCTCTGTATTACGTACAGGCAGCGACATCCGACTTAAGCAAATTGCATTACTTACAGCCCCGACTACCTACTTTGCAGTTAGGTTTTAACATCGGAACGATATCACTGTACTCACATGAATAATGTAATGTACTTTTACTAATTTAGTTAACAGCAGGTATTTACATATTTACAGAATAAGTGGTATATAAAAAAAAAATGACGTCTGTCTTTGGGGAGAGTTCCCAGTTGGAACCAAACCAATTTGATTTGAATTATTAATTTTTGTGCCTTTTTATGTAGTCGGATGTAAATGTTAATCTTTTGGTACATGTTTTGTAGACATAAAATAAAAAATATTTACTTTTTTTGTACTAAGCTGTAATCAGTTTTCTACGATATTGTTGAAGGCTATTTTTAAATAGATAGCCTATTTAAAAATAGCCTTCTACAATACCGTAGGACATTAATAGCTCATCAAGTTGTCATGATTTTTAGTAAGATGACGTTAAAATTGGTCAAGTGAAACTTTCAAACACCACAATTTCACAGTTACACTATTGGAAGTACTCAGGATTTGGCGCGCGTAACTAAAGGTGTTCTTAATCAATTCATAAATATAATATATTGATCAAAACGGAAAAAAAATAATAATTAATTAAATGTGAAAATCGGCATGCCAATGAATTTGTGGTCATAGTGAATTAGTGATCGATGTGAATACAGATTTGTCTGCGCAATTTGAACACAATTTGTCTACTTTGTGACAGAGTAGGGGCTCCACTAACAAGCCTGGAAAACGTCTAAGTCCACTTTTCAACATGGCAAAAGCTTTTCTTTGCATCTGAAATTACTAGGCTCAAGTAAAACTAATTTATTCTACATAATTTCGTGTACTTTTTTGTTACTCTGCTCCAAGAATTCTCTTCTCTCCAGAGGGGTTTCGCTCGCCGATTTATATTCGATGTTTTTTATTGGGAAATTGCCTACGAAGTTGACATTGAGATAATAACTTCAGCGTTGGAAATATCTTATGAAAAATATGAGACCCAAGCTGGTTGTGGAATCTGAAATCTTTATGCCTAGTTTAATTTTATTGGTACGTAAAATACGGAATAAACAATCAATATTATGCAGAATAGGTTAAACAGTGTAGATCTAAAATATCATCTGAAGAATACACACACGTAAGATTTTTCACATCCCCACTCCGACTCCCCAAGGTTTGCTGGAAGAAATCTCTTACGGAGATTAGTTCGCCTTTGTACATGTATTTTCTTTAATTGAATTTTTTTTTGTGTTTTTCGTGTACAATAAAGTATAAAGTAAGTATAAGAACAAATTCAAACAAAACACAAATTCTGGAAAATGTAAATAAACTTATCAAACAATAAGTTTATTTACATTTTTCAATATTTGTAAGTTTTTTAACACTGTAAGTTTATAAAAGTTGCTTATAGACGCAGCGAATGGCGCTCCACCATTCTCAACAGGGTGGGAGTTTTTGAGGATACTCGGCTCGAGACTCTCGACTCCAACAGACAGCAGCAAAAAACCCGTCCAAAGCCCACATACTCTTACACGTACAATGACCGTGGTGAGCTTCACGGCGGCCAATGTAACCGGACTTTTAAAAACAAGCTGGGCTTCGCGAGTCACATCCGAGCACGCCGCCGCAGAAGTCCTACCAATCCTTGAGGTCGCCGTCATCGGACTCGATGAGGAGGACATCAAGTTTATAAATACAAACTTACAATGTTAAAAAACTCACAAATTCCCAGTGCGGGCAAGTACCAAAATACTTTGTTTCCTAAATTATGAACGTTTGTGAAGTTACATTAGCAATGTATGCAGCATGAGGTGCCGTGGTGCAAGTTGGCCTTGACATATTTGAGTATCGACGAAAATATTATATCATATTGGTAGATTATTTTTCAGGTTACGTTGAGGTAGATGAGATTACGGTGAAGGAAAACATCGTGAGCGAACCCGGGTGTCTATGAATTCAAATATCTTAGCGCTTGGAATTGCCAATCCGCGGTGGACACGTGGTAATTAAGCCCATACTCTCTCTTTGAGAGAAGGCCTGTGCCCTGCAGTGGGACGCTTATATCGACATAATAATAGTAGTTTTACAGAAATGTTATCTGCATTTATAAAAAACCTGTAAAAGTAATTCACTCCATCTACTTTACTATTCTGTCATTCTACTTTTTTTACTAAAGGCCTACTGCTGTCGTATATCTTTCCTTCACTACCTAACCTTCGTAATAATCTCTTCTTCCATTCATATGGGTCATACAATTATCAACATTCGAGTTATATCCTAAAATAGTCTTCAAATGTATTTCGTAAAGATTTGGAATGCTCATACGTAGCTTTACACACATTATACGGGTCTTATCGTGGCAATCTACCAACATTAATGTATGCAAGAGTCCGTGCGCAGACATGCATGAACCAGTGACTAATACAGGGTGTCTCATTCAAATCGGTCACTATGGGAAAGTCTGAAACTATAAGACTTACGAAGATCTGTTCTGAGGAACTACGTCATCGATATTGATAACAAGAAAAACTGCACTCAAACATTTTAAAAAACATCTGTACTCTTTTCGGGAATCGAACCCGGTTGTTTTGAAAAAAAATCTACACTCTTTCTATTTAGATATCGATTGTGTAGGTCTTAAGCTGTAAATGTCTGTATGAAAAATGATGTCTAAAATAAATAAAATGCATTGTTTTCACATACTTTAATTTATTTAAGTAGGTGCTCGAAGTGACCACCAACTTTTAATACAATATTCAACACGTTTAGGTAACGATCTCACGATTGCATTTTGTATGAAAACAATGCATTTTATTCGTTTTAGACATCATGTTTCATGCAGACATTTACTGCTTAAGACCTACACAATCGATATCTAAATATAAATAGTGTAGGTTTTTTTTTTTCAAAACAACCGGGTTCGATTCCCGAACGGAGTACAGATGTTTTTTTAAAATGTGTGAATGCAGTTTTTCTAATTATTAAAATCGATGACATGGTTTCTCAGTACAGATCTTCGTATGTCTTATAGTTTCAGACTTTCCCATACTGACCGATTTGAATGAGACACCCTGTATACTATGTAAATGAGGTATTTAGTGCCAAATGAAACGCGCGCTATCGTCGATAGATAGTTTATTACTGATGGGCCGAAAGTACCACTCAGTGGCGGTGCGCATGCATCACACTCCTTCCGCCCTAATTTGCAAACCTGGGGGAAGACACAGTGCTTGATAATTTCAAATCAAAGGACACAATGAAACTTACTTATTATACACTTAACTAACAATACGTTAACTATAACTAACTACGGTACTAGACTACTAACTACATGAACTAACTATTCCTTATAGTTTACATATTTACGAGGCCTCAAGTCATAACGAGTGACGGCGAGGGTGGACAATGGGTTTATGCTGTACTGTTCTGAAGCTTGGTTGGCTCCGCACGTATTGACTAGTCTTTCCTGTGGGCTAGGCCGACTAGGCTGTCAGGATGGTATAGGTGCTGGGCAAGCCTACACCATCTATAAAAACCATGACCCAGGCACTACAGCGTCGGAGTGGTCCCTTCGCCCATTTGGTGTGGGTGAAGATGCCACTGGACGCTGTATGAATCATCTCATTAAGTAGATGCAAAAAGGCCAATATTATTATTCTGAAGCTAGTCCATGTTGTTCACCCTCGCACCCTGGTGACAGGTTGGTCCCGTGACTACAGCTAGTGGCATTTTACTCCAAGCGTTGCCGTGCGTCGCAAGGCACTTGAAGCCGTTGGTGCCGGCTGTCATGCAATGGCAGTCGTTAAGCCATGTCAGAGGCCTTATGGGCGGCTTGATAACTTCTGACAGTAAGGCCCGCTACTGTCTTACAATCCTCCCCCAACCCGGACTTGGCCCCCATGGTGGAGTATGGCCTAACCTTCCTGCGATGCAAGAAAAGACTCGTGTCCCAGCAGTGGGGACATACAAGGATTGATAACGATAACGATTTTTATGGAAGTGTTTTTTAATGGGACTGTCACAACTTCACCCCCAATCAAAGGATCCAAATAAATCCACCTTTTGCTCTACAAACATATACTAAACGCGTCTTTGAACAGATAACACAGGACTGAAAGGGAGCGGACACCAAAGAACTGTCAAAGTCAAGTCCAAGGGAGTTTGCACTCACGACTTAGTAGTAAATCTTTAGCCGCAGCGCTTGCCTTTATTGAACCCATACATCCCAGGTTTTGTTCTCTGTTTTTCTAAAACATCGCTTATACTTACAAGTCTTTATTACTCCACTCGTTCAAGGTTCCACAGGACGTCCAAATAGGACTTTAGAGGTTGCTAAAGAGCTGCAGAGCTAAAATTTCTCTCTTTAAGGCTGCTTGCGCCAACGCTATCTAATGGGAACAGATATCTACGAGTATCTACTTAATTATTTTATTTATTTAACTTAACAATACAGTCACACAAAAAAGTACACTTAACGTTATGATTTAAAATTAATTAAATCTGTAGTACACACTCATCTCATGTAATATAAATAGAGTTTAATTACGTAAGCACTACAGTCTATTTATTCTTACTTGTCCAATTTAGTAAACAAGATTCTACCCGTAAACAGTAACTTTTTAGTCCAAAACTGCCATATTTCCATAAATGAAGTAACTTGGAACACTCTTTTAGATAACACGCTGCCAATTTTATAAACATAGTTCATGATAGTGCATGAATTTGCGAGAAAATGTCTAGTTTAGGAAACTTATCTCAATTTTAAGGTTAGAATCTTGTTTACTAAATTGGACAAGTAAGAATAAATAGATTGTACGTCTATACTGATTACGAAACTAAATTCCGGATTAACTTGATTGGATAAAACATTTTTCGTATCTAGTAAATCTATTTATCCTTCGGTAAACTCTCTGATTCGAGGTTGCCCGGAAGAAATTGCTATTAGTAATAAGGCCGCCAATTGTATCTTATCTTCTGTATCTGCTGTTTCTTTATCAAATTTCCGGTATACAATAAAGAATATTCTTATCTCATCAAGTTGTTTAACCCGGAATCAGTTCGTAATAACAATATTCTTACCTTAGCATACGTTTACTTCTATTAACGCGTTATTATTATTTAAGCCGCAATGAGTTAGTAATGAGAATATTCTTTAGCGTGTCACCTGAAATAAACGTAATTTTATTTCAGGTGACGCCTAAATAAACTTCGTATCACGTTGAATTTGTATTACCCAAACCCGGGAACAAACTGAAGGGCTGGTTTGGTTCACTTCGCTAACAATTGTTGCGGCTTACCCTTGTTAAACTCAAGAAACTTACTTCTGGACGGGGCCAAGTTTCATATTTATTGTTGAGTTTTGCCATTTGCCACGCTAAGGCCACTGTTGTGCTAACTTCTGGCTTGCCAGAAACATTTGGAGCGTTTGAGGTGATATTGCAAAGGCTGAGGTATAACTGCCGACAAAAAACTAGTCAGAAAATCCGCGTAGGCGGGAAGGCGGGAAGCAGGTGGGTTTGCGAAGGAAGTATGTAATATGATACAAAAGATACAAGCTCCTACAAGGTTCTAAAAATACACAGATCCCTAACATTATGTTATGATTGACTTTGATATAAGTGAACCCAAAAATTATGTGAGGCACGATCCACGGCTACAGGGTGTGGCGTGAGGGTAGAGCGAATACGCTAGCGAAAAATTAAGTCTTATTGAGTGGGATACGTTTCAATTGGAACGGGATATACTAATAAGTATCTTATGAATCACATCGATTTTTACCGACTACCCGTGTGTTCGCGCGAGAATCGATCGCGCGACGTAATCATGAATCTGTGGTCATTCGTTCATTATTCTGGTCGTTCCAGTGCCTTCGCTCGTGCCACAACCGAATCACAACAGAATAAAACAATTCTACCACAGAAGTAATGTGCCTAATATAGCTTATAGAATTAGGAAGCTGAAGTCGCAGTCGGCGGTCACATTCGCCGGTAAATTTATTTCTTTATTTCCAAACATTCCCTATCCTTACAGGTGTAACCTAATTCAATAGGGAGATACAAATAGCTATCTTATTAACAATGTTTAAATATCACACATTTCCTTATATCTAACATAAACCTTTAAATTGGTATGTAACATATCACATATAATTCTGTTCTTCTAAATTCACTCAAGGTAACATGGAAGACATCAACATCTTCCGCTATGCGATTTAAGAGTCTGAGCGCCCGCAGCAGCGGAGGCCGGCGGCGGCACACGTACTCGTCTGGCACACACAAAAACAATAACAAACACAAACAATTGATGGTCGACGGGGCTTAAACGTTCTACAGTGGAGACCACAAACTCGCAAACGCAGCGTAGGACTTCCACTGGCTCCCTTGAACGACGATCTGAGCTTATGGGATTAGGAAGCTGAAGTGGCAGTGGGCGGTCTCGTATGCCGATGAGCTGATGGTCGATGGGGCTTAAACGTTCGACAGTGGAGACCACAAACTCGCAAACGCAGCGTAGGACTTCCACTGGCTCTCTTGAACGACGATCTGAGCTTATGGGATTAGGAAGCTGAAGTGGCAGTGGGCGGTCACGTATGCCGATGAACTGATGGTCGATGGGGCTTAAACGTTCTGCAGTGGAGACCACAAACTGGCAAACGCAGCATAGTACTCCCACTGGCTCCCTTGAACGACGATCTGAGCTTATGGGATTAGGAAGCTGAAGTGGCAGTGGGCGGTCACGTATGCCGATGAACTGATGGTCGATGGGGCTTAAACGTTCTGCAGTGGAGACCACAAACTGGCAAACGCAGCATAGTACTCCCACTGGCTCCCTTGAACGACGATCAGATGCTGGCAGTGGCTGGATGTGGATGGCTGAGGAAAGTGAGAAGTGGCGTGCCTTGGGGGTGATTGATTATTTTTAAAAACGATATACATAGGCTACAATTTATGCGAATATTGTGTGCATTGTCTAAAATAAGTGTCAATTAAGCAGGAGAAATCTAACATCTGCGAGCTATTCTGGCGTGCTCTGCCAAACCCTTTTGTACGCCACTCTAATATAAGCTACTCAAAATACTGATCCAAACTTAAGAATTAATTTATATTTTTAATATTATGGTATTTAATGCACTAACCCGTGCTAAGAACAATTTTAAAAACCTATTTAGTGGCTTAAAATTCCACCCATGCCGGGAATCGAACCCGCGACCTAGCTAACCGTGCCAGCGCTCTCTCAACTGAGCTAATGGGCAACTACCAGCATCAGTGAAATTTCGAACCTCTTAACAATACTCTCTGTATTACGTACCTACATGATGATGGATTATTTGAGCAATGAAAAGATAAACCTAATTAAAGTGTATTTAATTCACACAGTGTCCGGTATCACCACAGACCAAGACAGAGGAGACACACCACAAAAAACGTCAAGATTGACACAGGGTCAGAACACCGCTTTGTCTGGAAGAAATGACTTTTAGTAATAATGCTGCCACTTGTACTACACTGTTATAGTGTTAGTCGTTTATGAAATTCCCGGTGTACATGCAATAAATAATGTTCTATCTATCTAGCTGTAATAGGGGAGGCCTATTTCCAGCAGTAGACCAATACAGGCTGATTGATTGACTGGTGTTTCAATCGGTGAAGTCGCATTGTGTCGAATCGTGCCCTGTAAAGGTTACGTGGACGTGTATAGGCTACATAAAAAAATGTTTACCCGAAAATGATCTGCGTAACGTTCTTTTAAGCCCATTGGCATGATATATCTAACTTTATACGTAAGTATTATCGAACAAAGTAGGTAAATAAAATTCATAATGATAGTTGCATCAGCCACCATGTCATTATTGATTGTGGGTATGTAAACATTAAATTGACAAGCAAAACCATACTAAAATATGGAAGGGTAGTTTTAAAAAAAGGAAACCGAGTGGGGTTTGAAAGTGGCTTCACGTCGCACGCTAGCGGCGGGGAGCCATTGCGTTCCCGAATACTCCTCGATCGGATCAGAGATCGGATCTCCTGAATAAACTTCATATTACCATCTTGATAAAATAATTTGTAAACAGAGAAGCGTTGAAAATAATACTAATCTCCTCACTCCCTTTCACTTCCATCCGGCAATTGGCACGGCGTGCGGCCTCCGAACGCCCCGTGTAACGAACACCTGTCTAATTCGGTGAGCAGACGACTCCCGTACGTGACTCCTCAGCTAACACCCTGTTTATTATACAATTCCACTTGTAATTTTACTTGTAACGTCCCCGTGACGTCGGTGTCGCGTTGCGCGCGCGAGCTCTGTGTACGAATTGGCATTTAATGAGTTCGGAGGTGTTTTTGTATTATTCTTGCCCGTTCTTCTTCTTAGTTTTTGGTGGCTTGATTTCATTGCTGTTATTTGAATTTTATTCAAGACATATTTGTGAATATCGATATCAACCCCTGTACGCCCTCAGTGCTGGGGCACGGGTCTCTTTCTGCATCGCAGGACAGTGGCGGGCCTTACGGTCAGAAGTTATCAAGCCGCCCACAAGGCCTCTGACATGGCTTAACGACTGCCATTACATGACGGCCGGCACCAAAGCACGGAGCGCTCGGAAAAATGCCACTAGCGGTAGTCACGGAACGGTGACCCATCCCGCACCTGACCGCGCCTATTGTTGCTTAACACAATTGATTCCAATCACTCAGTTCGACTAGGCCACGAGCGCTTCATTGAGTCAATCGAGCGATTCGTAAATATCGATATCAATCCTTGTACGGCCTCACTGCTGGGGCACGGGTCTCTTCCTGCATCGCAGGAAGGTTAGGCCATTCTCCACTGGGCCAAGTCCGGATTGGTGGTTTGTCGTGGCATATTTGTGGCGCAGTCGCGGCAAAAAAAACTGACCTGGCAGCCACGGATCGGACGACGCAGCGCAGGCCTCCACCAGATGGTCTGATGGTCGCTGGATGCGGGCGGCACAAGACCGTGAAGCTTGAAAAACCATGAAGGAGGCCTATGTCCTGCAGTGGGCGTCAAATGGCTGATGATGATGCTATTTGTGAATAAGAGTCATGATGATATTTGTGAATAATGTGTAACTGTGGAAAATGGGTCCCGAGGTCCCTAAAAGTTATTATTCATGTCCTTATTGAAAGTTGTGATTTCTTATTTGATGAGCGATGTTTTGGTGTCCGAAATTGAGTAGTAATCATTAAAACTAGCAAAACTGTGCACTTCAAATCAAACGAGGATACCTACAATTTTGCATAGATTTCGTCGTCGTCATGCTATACTAGTCCAATGCTGGACATAGCCCTCCCTTAAAGAGCGCCACGTTGTGCTATCATAGGAGGTAATGCCCATAATCCTCACGCTGGACATGCGCGTTGGGGATCGCAGTTCGGTGGAATTGTACTACAGGGGGCGCTGCATAGATTTATGCACTTTACAAATTATGTTGTTTATGAAGCTAAAGTGGTCTATGAGAATTCGGTAAGTGGCAAACCGAGGTCTTTGCCTACTCCTACTCTCGGGATACAGACGAGAGTTTAATAACAATATTGCGTTTTGTTAGGTATAACTACTTTATTCCTTATACTATTTTTATTTTTAATGCACAAACCCGTGCTAAGGAACAAATTTAAAAACCTATTTAGAGGCTAAAAATTTCACCCATGCCGGATTCGAACCCGCAACCTCTGGCTATCCTCTAAATAGGTTTTTATACTTTATTCCTGGTTAATTACGTAACATAACATTTACATACAGGCACATACATTGCTTCTGGCCCCACACTAGGATACCTTGTGTCGTGGGAACCCGAAACAACGACATCACAAACATGCAAACATCTGAGACCTGGGTTTTTTTGTCCCAGCCGGAGTTCGCACCCGGGGCCTCTCGCATAGTAGGCGGATGCGCTACCGCTGCGCCACAGAGGTCGTCACTGTAATTAATTTTCAATACTTTCAAGTAAACTTTCATGCAACTAGACTTCTAGTTGCGATGTTACAACACATCCATAAACGTTCAAGATATTTAAAAACCTATTTAGAGGCTAAAAATTTCACCCATGCCGGGATTCAAACCCGCAACCTCTGGCTATCCGTGCCAGAGGTTGCGGGTTTGAATCCCGGCATGGGTGAAATTTTTAGCCTCTAAATAGGTTTTTAAATTTGTCCTTAGCACGGGTTAGTGCATTAAAAATTAAAATAGTATAAGTTCAAGATAGCTACTCAAAAACTTCAGCACAAACTGTATTTATATATTTTCTAAGGTTAACAAGACTACTAGACATAATTAAAACTGTTTTAATTCGGATTTCACTCGTTTATTATATTTTTACAATTTTTTGACGTTTCGGCACTTTTACGGCACGTAAACGAGTGAAATCCGTATTAAAACAGTTTTTGAAATGTATGTAGCTTATCCCAATACTCCTAAGGTACTTATATATTCTCAAGGTCACAAGTACCCACAAAATTGATACTAAGCCCTGAAGCCCAGAAAGTTGTGGGTCGATTTCAGCTCACGTACGTCTAAAGTTGTTTTTGATTTGAAGGCTGCTAGGCCGAACTGAGCAAATGAACTTGAATAATATATCAGCGCTGCTCCCGTGCGCTATGGAGGCCCCTACTGTAGAAGTCTGGACTGATTATGGAGGGTTTGGAGCAAGGAAACGCTGGATTTCACATATTAAATAATCACATCACGTTATAACATAACATAACATTTACATAGAAGCACATACATTGTTTCTAGCCACACACTAGGATACCCTGTGTCGTGGGAACCAGAAACAACGGCATCACAAACATGTAAACATCCAAGACCTGGGCTTTTTTTTTGTTTCCAGTTTTTTGTTTTTATCGTTCGTTATCAACCCTTGTATGTCCCCACTGCTGGGGCACGGGTCTCTTCCTGCATCGCAGGAAGGTTAGGCCATACTCCACCACGGGGGCCAAGTCCGGGTTGGTGGAGGATTGTAAGAAAGTGGCGGGCCTTACTGTCAGAAGTTGTCAAGCCGCTCATAAGGCGTCTGACATGGCTTAACGACTGCCATTACATGACAGCCAGCACCAACGGCTTTACGCGCCTCGCGAAGCACGGAAGTACTCGGAAAAATGCCACTAGCGGTAGTCACGGCACACTATTTATAGTATTAAAAACGACTTATGTAGATATATGCACGGAGTGGGCCGACCGAGAACTTGGTCTAATGCATTCCATGTCCATGTGATGAATTTTAACATGGCTGGCTAGTTCGTAAGTAAACTTTTACATATTTTTTTTGTTTCTTCTAACTTCTAATCTTGTCTCAAAAACTTGGGTTAGCTGGTAGATAATGCTAGGTAGCATTTTTAATAATAATAATTTCGCTAAAGTGTTGCCATTGTTTAAAATTACTAAAGTTCTGTGACAAGAGATTTTTATACATTAAATGTGATTTTTATACATTTTTTATTTACACTATAAACGTCCTACTGTAGGGCACAGGCCTCTCAGAGGCGAATGGGCTCAATCGCCACGCGTGCCCACCGCGGATTGGCAATTTCAAGCGCTGAGGTATTTGAATACATCAGGCAAATTTAAGCGTTGAGGTATTTCATACCAGGTTTCCTCACAATGTTTCCCTTCGCAGTTAGAGATGGATAATATGGTATTTGCTACTATAACTTCACCGATGTACGTAACTTAGAAAACAAAGTGGAAAACAAACGGGCGTGTGCCCGCAGTATATGTTTAAATATGTTTATAAAACCCTATCAGACCCAGCACTTTGTACCGCACTTTGTACCAGCACTTTGTACCGAATAACAGTCGATTCTTTAATATTTTTTTTATTTCTCCGTAAGAACCGTCCTCCTACTTCAAGGAATATTCTAAAAAACGAATTAGTGAAATCGGTTCAGCTGCTCTCGAGATTTGCGCTTACCAACACATTCAACGATCCATTTTTATATTATAGAAATCTCTTACTCTAACTCTGACTATTTCAGAGATTTCGAGTAGGTACCTCAGATCTCTTTCATGTGGTGAAATTGTGGGTTAGTAAATCAACTCACGTCAACATTGTGAAACTCTCACTTTTAAGGAGAAAGTGGAATGTGAGCCGTACTTAACCTGAGTGGGCATTTTGTTTCTCTTTTTGCAACCGAATGCTACAACGTTGCACTACCAATACAACTTTTTCTTCAAAAATTGAATATGTTTAAAATTTGGAAGAAGGTAATAAGCCCAGCGGTTGAATATTGAAATCACCAAAAAATACCGCGGAATTAAAGCTTATGTATTTTTATGAATTAAATCATTTAAAAATAGTTTTTTTTTTATTTACGACAAAATTCGTAAAAAGTGTAAAACTGTATACAATGTATAGCTCTTTAATAATAATAATGTATTTATTTTCGACCAACACGGATCATGCAAATTGTGACGATACAGTGTGTAAGTGAAATAAATATTCTTAAAACTATAGTTAGTAATACCTACAGGCAGACAAATCACATATTTTTAATGAAGTATACGGACCACTGAGCAGTGGTTCATGTACTTTTAGTATGGACGACGGCCTGATATTATTTGCAATTTTCGAATTATACCTAATCGTAGAAAAACTTGACTTCCTCACTTTTTTTCCTGCGCTGGGGTATTTGAACACCTCAGATATTCAGGTTTCCCCACGACGTTTTCCTTTAGCGTTAGCGAGTGGTATTGTTACTTTAACTTCACAAATGCACAAAAGTTAACTCCCACTATGTGCAACTTTCAGCAAATTTCCGTCATTAGGTTGTCTGGAGAAATTGCTTTTAGCTATAGGACCGCCATTATTGTACTTTGTATCTTTACATGTTTTATGATATGCGCTGTGGTGTACAATAAAGAATATTCTTATCTTATCTCATCACAGGGTATCCTAGTACGGAATCAGCACAATTGACTGTATTGTATAGAAGTTATAAAGCCGAACAAAAAGCCTACGTCAGGTTCCAAGCGAGTGTGCTGTTCGTAATTTATTTATTATCAGTAAACAAAGGGCCTTTGTCTTTTTGTGACAGGTCCAAAAAGGTTGAGGTCTGTGCTCTCTTTGGCTATTATTATTATTCAATTTAGGCAGAAAGATCGGTGGGCGGACCAGCGACCCGGCAGGTCGCTGACACTACGAAGGCCATGGACGAGATTGGCAGCAGACCGGGCCTTAGAGTCTAATAATTACATATTTTTTCAACATGGTGCTCCCACATTGCCGTTAGAAAATGTTTAGTAACGTTAGTAAACATTTGTTAGCAAACATTTAATCACAAATGTAAAAAAATGTTTTCATGTTAGAAAATGTTTAGTAACGTTAAGTTAATAAATTATAACAACACAAGTTATAACAAAATTAAACATGTGTTACCTTTTGTTTCTAAACCTTTTATAAAGGTGACGGCGGGGTATGCGGTGAATCGGGGATACGGGGGGGAGGGAACACCAGATTTAAATGTTAACATTAGTAAACATTTTCTATTAGTGTAGGAGCACCAACAGAATGAACTTATCACGACAACGGTTTATATTAGCCTCAATTTGGTTGGCTACAAAACAATAGCAGTTCAATTTCATTCTAGAGGTATAACCCGCGCAAATTAAATACGCATCTCTCGCGAAGAAGATCGAATCGCGAGAGGCGCCGTGTTAAGTAGCACGGGTTATACCATATCAATGCGATTGGTTACTAGACTACAGATAGTGTGAACGAAACGACCACTACCGGACTAATATGACTGTATTGAAAAACTACACATATTAGAGACGTGGGGCTTACCCCACGGGAGCGCTACAGCGTCCGAGTCATTTACCTATGCGATACAAGATGAAATTTGAGTAGTTTGAAAGCCGCTGTCATTTCTTCTTCATGGTCGGTATACTCTTGATCGAGAGTGTAGGATACCGAGGTCCGAGAGAGGCCAGAGGCCAGTGCCTCCCGGCAGCCTTGCAATTGGAACAAAGGTCTTCCCTTAGTCGCCCCTAAACTACACCAAGAGCGCTCTTCCCAAGAAAGCTAAGTACCAGCGAGTATTTTCTTTAAGCCACGACCACACCACCGCGCGGCGTCAGCCATAGTCTCTTTTTCTGAAATCAGGCCAGGCCCTGAAGTGCGAAGTTTATAGGCTACATAAAAAAACACATTATCCAACATGTCTGGAAATTGGCTTTTCCAAATCCAAACTAGCCTTGACGGACTCGCCGTTGGGGCATTGAAAATAAAAATAAAACACGCAGGCAGCCTTTAAAAGAGGCCAAAGTGTCCCGAAACTCACGAGATGCCTTTGAAGAAACGGAATTTGTTATAAGTTGTTGAGGAGTTGGCAAGTTCGCTCCCTGGACACTGTTTGTAGGTCCCGCTTTAATCAAATGTGCTGCTGTAAGGATGGGGCCACTAGGTAGAGATAAATATATGTTTACTTCTCAGTTTGAATGTTGTTACTTGTTTGTGATGTCCTTACCTGATATCAACCTTTTGTATGTCCCCACCACAGGGGCCGAGGACCATTACATAACAGCCGGTACTAACGGCTTAGCGTGCCTTGCGAAGCATGGACCGCTCAGAAAAAGTGACACTAGTGGTAGCCGCGGGATGGTCACCCATCCAGCAATTGTGCGCGCCTGGTTTTGCTTTACCATAGTGATTGATGAGTCATCAATGATGACAATCACTCGGTTCCTCTAGTCCACGGGCGCTTCGGGTTGACAAATAGAGTATTCTAGTTTGGGACCAGAGCAAGGATACATAGTTATATAATAAACGGGCCTTATCTCGATTAATTATATTAGGTAAAACGAGGGTAAAACGTAACCACAGAACTTGCAATTTTAAAAACCTATTTAAAAGCTAAGAATTCCACCCATGCCGGGACTCGAACCGGCGACCTCTGGCTAAAATTCCAATTTAAAATTGTCCTTAGCACGGATTAGTGCATTAGAAAGAATAGAACTTGCAATGTTGCTCAAATGTTGGGAATAAAGGTAATTACGTATACATGCAGGATGGGTGACCGTCCTGTGACTACCGATAGTGGCATTTTTCCGAGCGTTTCCGTGCTTCGCAAGGCACGTTAAGCCGTTGGTGCCGGCTGTCATGCAATGGCAGTCGTTAAGCCATGTCAGAGGCCTTATGGGTGGCTTGATAACTTCTGACAATAAGGCCCGCCACTGTCTTACAATCCTCCACCAACCCGGACTTGGCCCCCGTGGTGGAGTATGGCCTAACCTTCCTGCCATGCAGGAAGAGACCCGTACCCCAGCAATGGGGACAAGGGTTGATAACGATAACGTATAAATCATCATCAGCCCACCTCTGCCCACTATTGGGCGTAGATTTTTTCACCATCCGCGATCCTTCGCGGTCTCTCGACATACGCATCCACGGGCTCCCGGCTGGCCTAACCACATTTTTTTTAATCGTCGTCGTCGTCAGGCTGTACTAGTCCACTGCTGGACATAGCCCTCCCCTAAAGAGCGCCACGTTGTGCTATAATAGGGGGTAATGCCCATAATCCCCTCGCTGGGCATGCGGGTTGGGGATCGCAGTTCGGTGGAATTGTACTGCAGGGGGCGCTGCTGCCCACCCCCCGGTTTGTGTCCCTTGGTCGCCTTTTACGCACCCGCGGGAAGAATTGGGTTGGTGCTATTCTCTAGGCCGACACCACACAGCAGCATTTTTTTTAATAACACGTATTTATTTTGATATTATCTAATAGATAGATTTAAAAACCCCTATTTTAGGCGATTTAGGCGACTCACCGGCATCAGTGAAATTTCGAACCACTTTACAATATTCTCTGTATTACGTACAGATGATGAAATGATGCAAATTACTTCAGCCAGATGTCGCTGCCTGTACGTAATACAGAGAATATTGTGAAGAGGTTCGAAATTTCACTGATGCCGGTGAGTCGCCCATTAGCTCAGTCAGAAAGAGCGCTGGCACGGATAGCCAGAGGTCGCGGGTTCGAACACCGGCATGGGTGGAATTTTTAGCCTCTAAATAGGTTTTTTTAAATTGTCCTTAGTACGGGTTAGTGCATTACTAAAAAAAAAGAATATAATAGATAGATAAAAACATTTATTTTGCGGCACAATACCCAAACATTCTACAACCATGAATTAAATAGAACAGTACAATTCCACCAAACTGCGATCCCCAACCCGCATGCCCAGCGTGGGGATTATGGGCACTACCCCCAATGATGGCACAACCTATGGCGCTCATAAGGGGAGGGCTATTTCTAGCAGTGGACTAAATATAGCCTGAAGAAGAAGAAGAATCAAATAGAAATGTAAAAACAAAAAATTTAAATGTAACATCATAACAATCATCATATTTTGATGTTTTTGAATTTTTTAAGCCACTGACCAAACTGTGTATATTTTTATTGTGCCTAATAAGTACTACTAACCAAATGGATCTATGTTATCTGAAATAAATAAATAAAAATAAATAAATAAATAAATAAATAAATAAATAAATAAATAAATAAATAAATAAATAAATAAATAAATAAATAAATAAATAAATAAATAAATAAATAAATAAATAAATAAATAAATAAATAAATAAATAAATAAATAAATAAATAAATAAATAAATAAATAAATAAATAAATAAATAAATAAATAAATAAATAAATAAATAAATAAATAAATAAATAAATAAATAAATAAATAAATAAATAAATAAATAAATAAATAAATAAATAAATAAATAAATAAATAAATAAATAAATAAATAAATAAATAAATAAATAAATAAATAAATAAATAAATAAATAAATAAATAAATAAATAAATAAATAAATAAATAAATAAATAAATAAATAAATAAATAAATAAATAAATAAATAAATAAATAAATAAATAAATAAATAAATAAATAAATAAATAAATAAATAAATAAATAAATAAATAAATAAATAAATAAATAAATAAATAAATAAATAAATAAATAAATAAATAAATAAATAAATAAATAAATAAATAAATAAATAAATAAATAAATAAATAAATAAATAAATAAATAAATAAATAAATAAATAAATAAATAAATAAATAAATAAATAAATAAATAAATAAATAAATAAATAAATAAATAAATAAATAAATAAATAAATAAATAAATAAATAAATAAATAAATAAATAAATAACGGAAAAAGTTAAAATTCCTAAATTACGTTTTACCTAATAAATAATCGCGATTAGGTTTATTTAGTTATACATTAAACGGGTCTAATAGCGATTATTTATTAGGTAAAACGCGAGTAGACTGTATCGCTGCCGAAACGTCGGGAAATAAGGTAATTACTTTTTACCTAATAAATAATCGCGATTAGGTTTATTTAGTTATACATTAAACGGGTCTAATCGCTATTATTTATTAGGGAAAACGCGAGTAGACTGTATCGCTGCCGAAACGTCGGGAAATAAGGCAATTACTTTTTACCTAATAAATAATCGCGATTAGGTTTATTTAGTTATACATTAAACGGGTCTAATAGCGATTATTTATTAGGTAAAACGCGAGTAGACTGTATCGCTGCCGAAACGTCGGGAAATAAGGTAATTACTTTTTACCTAATAAATAATCGCGATTAGGTTTATTTAGTTATACATTAAACGGGTCTAATCGCGATTATTTATAAGGGAAAACGCGAGCAGACTGTATCGCTGCCGAAACGTCGGGAAACAAGGTAATTACTTTTTATACTATTTTTATTTTTAATGCACTAACCCGCGCTAAGGAACAAATGTAAAAACCTATTTAGAGGCTAAAAATTTCACCCATGCCGGGATTCGAACCCGCAACCTCTGGCTATCCGTGCCAGAGGTTCGAAATTTCACTGATGCCGTGAGTCGCCCATTGGCTCAATTGGAAGAGCGCTGGCACGGATAGCCAGAGGTTGCGGGTTTTTAAATTACTTTTTACCTAATAAATAATCGCGATTGAACCCGTTTAATATATAAGTATGTATGAGTATGGCAAATCATAAAAAAATAGGATAATTTATTAGGTAAGACATAATAACCTTGATTCCTGACGTTACGGCAGCGTTGCAGTTGCCGTGGTCTCGGGTAGACTGAAGCGGCGAGTGCAGTTAATTATTGTGACTAGTCACTATTAATCGCGATGAGACCCGTTTAATATAATTATAATCGTTAATATATTTTAGTGGCCACACTCTTTTATGTTCGACATTTGGAAAACAAAATGCAAAGCAAATTTAGATTCGTTGGATCGGACATCAATTTGATGTTGCGTAAAGTGAGGTATTTTTTTTTAACTAAATCTTTCGTAAGCACAACACATTGTAGACTTTTTAGATCCGGACTAAAAGTTTACAAAGTATTTTTCTCTCAAATGTTTTAAATAGATTGAAAGATGGAGTATTGTATTTTCTAAGGTTAACACGAGCAGTAGACATAATTAAAACTGTTTTTATTCGGAAGTATGCTCGTTTATTACATTGTTACAATTTTCCGACGTTGAAGTATTCTTTATTATATACACCAGGCATAATTACATCATCAACCCATTATGTTCCCAACGACGGGCACGGGTCTCTTCCCTGAGGAAGGTATAAGCCATACCCCACCACGGAGGCCGAGTCCGGATTGATGGAGGCTTGCAGGACTAGTGGCTGGTCTTACTGTCAGAAGTTTTCAAGTCGCCCTAAGGCCTCTGACTTGGCTTAACGACTGCCATCTATCGACGGCAACCGGCACCAAATGCTTAGTGTCTTGCGAAGCACGGAACCGCTCGAAAAAATGCCACTAGCGTTAATCCATGCACTGAACGCACCCAATGTTGCTAAGCCTTCGTGATCGTTTCAGATCACTCAGGCAGCTGGGGCTACGAGCGATTCGCTTAAGAATAATGCCATTTTATATATTTTTTTATTGAAAGAAAGAAGAAAGAAAGAAAATGTATTTATTTATTGCAAACCATTGCTTTGAAATTTATTACATAACATTGTTACAAAGGTGAACTTATCCCCAAGAGAGGTCTCTTCCAGCCAAACAGTATGTTTTACGTTACATGAGGCGCATACATGGCCTAACCTTCCTGCGATGCAGGAAGAGACCCGAGCCCCAGCAGTGCGGATGTTCATGGGTTGATATCGAAGGCACATAAATGCAAGAGTTTAATTTCTCAGCAAGGTATTGAAATTACCAAGTTTAGAAATACCAATACTTAGTAATATCATTACATTTCTCAGAAATTAAACGGTAGCGGTAGAAAGCAGACTTCTCATTCCGGAGGTCGTGGGTTTGAAGTCCGGCTACATATACCAATTCTTCTATATACAAATTCTTTACGTTGAAATAAAATTATTTGAATTTTGAATTGAATTTTGAATGACTTTATTGTAACATATTTTAAACTTTCGCGACTTGTACACATAGAATATTTTCGGAGCTTAATCGCGTAGTAATTTATTGCTATTTTACCTCGACGTTTCGACGACGTGACAGGCATCATGTGATTGAGGGTAGTCTGAAACCTCATCAGCCAAAGATGAAAACCGTTGCCAGCCATTAGTCTTCTCGTGACCACGATGGTTGTAACGTCGTTGAAACGTCGAGGTAAAATAGCAATAAATTACTACGCGATTAAGCCCCGAAAATATTCTGACTTTATTTTCTAAGTTACGTATGTGTGTGAAGTTAGAGTGCGAAAACGGAATATCTATTGGACTTTATTATACAATTTTGCGGCTCAATATCACTGTCAAGTATTAGATATTCACTGAAATGCAATATCCACTATTTTTGACACATAATTACGTCTCATACCTATGCTTCTTTGCATATTTGTTTTTGTATTTGTTGTTTTTCCAGTGTACAATAAAGAATATTCTTATCTTATCTCCTTCTTCTTCTTCAGGCTATATTAGTCCACTGCTGGACATAGCCCTCCCCTACTGAGCGTTATAGCGCCCTGTCTTCAGCTTCCTGCATCCAGCATCTGCCAGCAGTTTTTCGCAGATCGTCATCCCACCTGGTCGGAAGGCGTCCTATATAACGTTTGCCGAGTCGCGGTCTCCACTCGAGAACAGTTTACTCCAGCGGTTGTCGGTTCTTCGCGATACCTATACACCAGAGCAAAATTAACATTCCACTTTAGCACACAGATGTATACGAGAAAAGTTACACATCAACAATATACTATTCTATAATAATAGTATATTGTTTAATTATTTAACTTTCATTATACATTTATTACGTATTCTATCTTATACAACTATTACTCTATCCCCCTAGACCCTGGCGTCCTAAAAAAGAACATCATGAATAACTTTCATAATTTACACCCAATGATTTAGTAGGAAGTCCGGAAAAGTTACTGTTCCAGGTCCAATATTTGCCTCATATTTTTTTGGTCAACAAGAAAAAAAAGTTATTCAAAATCTACGTAGTTTTAGAAGACTTATAATAACAGAGTGCTTAGTGCGAGTTTCTTAACTACTCGATCGCGTTAACGTAAACTCATATTTCTATGGCATCGAGGAAGCGCCACCTAGCGACAAGTATGGAAATTAAAATTGCTGAGTGCGAGTTGTAATGGTTTACGTTGAGAAGTGAACACGTTTACCAGCCAAAACACGAATAAACGCGAGTGCGAGTTGTACTGTGACAGCGTTTTGCCAGTTCGAACGGTTAACTTACTCATACTCACTACTCAATGCTCGATTAACGCGGTAGTAAAGTTATTCGATTGGAACTGTCAAACTCGCACTAAGCACTCTGTTACCTGCAGGGCTACGGGGGCTATATCATATATAAATATTCTATTCAGTATGGTATTTCCCATGCTTTCACCACACCGCTGTCTGTAACGCTCGCGGAGCTCCTGGACTGGCTGAAAATTAGCGCTGAAGGCTTGCCTATTAGCATACGCTGAGTCAGTTGCCGTTTATAGCGGCAGTGACACGCCGTAACCTTTAGTGTTCTTTTATTTTTTTATTTTAATGTAATTTAGTAATGTGTTTTAAGTTTGCTAAATAAAAAAATATTTTTTTTCTTCTTCTTTTTCTTCTTGTTGATGTGTAAATAATGCATGCACTATTTGTGTATTCTACAATTTGCAATACCCATAAAAGGCAACTAAGTTTTAAGCGCTAACTTTATAACGAACATCAACTGCTACACTTGGTTGCAAATAAATTTGATTGATTGATACATAATCAAGGCGCTGGAATATCTGTCACCCGTCCTCCTCACGGGCAAAGTCACGGGTTCAGTAACAACCTAAAGTTTAACGACCACTCGCACCGTCCGACTATAGGCGCGTCCACACTGGAGCGACAAGTCGTAAATACATGAAAACGGTCGTAAAGGCTCGTAAATTACTCACACAGCGCGAGTGTGAACGGGCACTTGCGATGGCAGATAGTAGTTTAACTGTTCTTGACACTTTGCAAATGTGTAAGTGACTCTATCATCTTGAGAGGCCTGGGCTTCTCCGTCCATACCCGTCCATATATGTATAAGCCTATTCTTAATATCAAAAGTGAGAACAAACGATTATTTTTTGAACGATAATACGATAATAAACATAGTATTTTCTAAGGTTAACACGAGCAGTAGACATAATTAAAACTGTTTTTATACGGATTTATGCTCGTTTATTACATTTTTACAATTTTTCGACGTTTCGGCACTTTTTCAGGTGCCGTGGTCCCGGATGACTGAGGTGACGGGTTACTTTTAGAAAGCATTAACGGTTAGTTTACTACCCTCGGCAAAAATTACAAAAGTTAATTATGAAGTTACGTTCCAAAATAGGCAAACCAATTATTTTCTATATAAAGTCAACAATATTGATTGTTGATAATAAAGCTGTTTTCGACAAAAATGTGGGCTATATCAGCACTTTTTTTTTTTTAAATGTCTATTATACAGAAATCTCCGGTCGCAGTGTTTTCTATGGCACACCTTCGAAACGGCTTTACTGGTTTTCCCTTGTAAAAACTCCAATACAGACTGTTTTAGTCAGCGATTTTCGAGTGATTCAAGACATCGTGTTTTTTGTAAACAAGACTCTGGGTAATTAACTGTTTTTATACGGATTTATGCTCGTTTATTACTTTTTTAAAATTCTGCGACGTTACCCTGGGTATCTAGTAGTAAAAATGTATTTAACCTACCGAGTGATAACAGCGGCACACAAATTTATTGTGGTTTTCACCCGCTAGTGGATTCAGTTATTTAAGTTTACTTAAAATATAGATTATAAAATATGCAGACAAATTGCAGGAAACTTTATCAATATCATCAACCCACTGCTAGGTCTATAGGCCTTCCGCCTCCCCCCGAAATACAATCTCTTACGGTTCCTGGCCTGCCGCATCCGCAGACCAATATCCACATTAAACCTTAAATTAATTTCAGCAACATCAAAGCCCGACAACAATACTCCTTAATTCAAACCCCCCCCCCCCCTTAACCGTATTACCAGCTATCTGGCAATCACACAAAACGTTGCAAAATTAATGCAAGTGTCAGTTAGCTGCGGAAAGTTCTCAAACTACCCTCCCCGGGGCGCCGTTCGACCCGGAATGAGTAGTGGAGCCAACTGTTGTGCTCAACTTTACATAATAACGCGACAAAAAACTGTTTAAGGAGACTGCTATACAACTATTGCTCCGAGCCAGAGGTACTCCAATTTTAGTGTACCGATGACAGCGCTCCTGAAATTTCACAGTAGAGTTTGGCTCGATTCTAACTACGGATGAACCCTTTTTATGTCTCCTGCTATGGCACGTGTCTCTTCCTGCATTGCATGATGGTTAGGCCATAATCTATCAAAAATTTATGTTTGGATTACATAATATCACATTTGCACAAAGTTTACGTCGTTTCAATACACCCGAGTGCCCCATCATGACAGCAACTAGATTTAATTTCAACTCTACTACTTGACATTTAAATTTTACCATAAATTTTATTGATTACACGATTAGCTTCTTTTGCAAGCTGAATTTGTTGGTGTTTCATGTTGTTACAAGACATTTTTTGTAAGAATAAAACACCTCATAACTCTACAGTTTAATTAAGTTATGAAGATTGTTGTATAGGTAGTGTTGACTACGGTGTATTGTATACTGTAAACTAAGGAAAACGTACATATTTTTGGAGGATCTTAAAAAGATAATAATTTATTAAGCAAAACGCCGAGTTCGGGTCCCGGCATGAGTGGAATTTCCAGCCTCTAAATAGGTTTTAAAAAACTATAACAAACTTAAAACATACTATCAAAGCATAACATTCACAAAAAAGGAAGAAAACGAAAGTTCACGGCGTGTCACCGCTGCTATAAATGGCGACTGACTCAGCAATATGCTGAATGCATTGGAATTAATGCCAGTTCAAAATGCATTGAACTGGCATTAATTCCAGACATCATTGTCGCTTTGATTTCAAAATGATTTCACAGTACTAAAGGAAGGCCAATAAGACGAGATAAAGAATGTAAACAAAGTTTCAGGGGTTCAAAACATTTTATTTGAATAAATTATAGTTATACAAATTTTGGATTCCCTATTCTAATTGCTGTCGTCTGTATTAGTTAAACATGATTCACCGGAAGAGTATGAATCAGCCGTATTTATGACAAAATTATCCATAGTATTATCAATCATGTTGTCAATATGGCTATAAAAATTGTCCTCGTATCACTTCGAACGCAATCTAACGAACGAATGCTTCCTGCATGGCAGAAAGTTTAGGCCATACTCCACCACGGCGGCCAAGTCCGGGTTGGCGGAGGATTGTAAGACAGTGGCGTGCCTTACTGTCAGAAGTTATCAAGCCGCCCATATAAGACCTCTGACATGGCTTAACGACTGCCATTACATGACAGCCGGCACCAACGGCTTAACGTGCCTTGCGAAGCACGGAAGCGCTCGGAAAAAATGCCACTCGCGGTAGTCACGGGACGGTCACCCATCCTGCACCTGACCGCGCCTGTTGTTGCTTAACTCAAGTGATTGATTCCAATCACTCGGTTCGGCTAGGCCACGAGCGCTTCAGAGAACGTAGCTAATTAGTATTTGCCAATTCGTCTTATACAACGTGATCCGGATTATGAGAGAAATTCATAACAGCATGACGCTAGCGAATTCTATTTATTTTTCGGGGTTCCTTATCTAAAAGGGTAATCCTCTTGTAAAACGTATTTTTTATTTTTTGAAATGGAAATTGAAAAAACATTTATTTATCATTATCACATTACAAAAAAAAACTTAATAATTTATTATACAAACTTAGGATATTGATAAAAAGGAATTCGCTCAGCATAAATGTTGTGTTGAACACAACGCTGATTTTCAGCAAATCCCTTGGCAAATCCCTCCCACAAAAAAAAAAAAAAAATTATGATCTTTCTTTGTTTGTCTGTTAAGACACTTTTAAAAAATCTATTTAGAAGCTAAAAATTCCACCCATGCCGGGATTAGAACCCGCGACTTCTGGCGATCCGTGCCAGAGGTCGCGGGTTCGAATCCCTTCATGGGTGGAATTTTTAGCCTCTTAATAGGTTTTTTAAAACTGTCCTTAGCACGGGTTAGTGCATTAAAATAATTAAATCGTGTTAAGACACTTGTTATCAGGAACTGAAATTCCTATTCCTGAGAAAAATTCTCCATTAATGGGGCGCAAGTCACTCTAAGATAGGTGCCACACGACCATGGCCCGCGCGTTGCGTTAGCGCTGCGTCGACTGAGCAGTGACCCTCAATCTCACTAAGAATCCGCTATTTGACTCTCTTTTCAAGTAAGTCTTAAAAGGTAAATAACTCTTCCATTAGACCAAAAAATATTTTAGTATATTTTTTGAGGACCTAAAAGCAACATAAAAATATATTTTAAAACTTTATTTTCCTAAACAGCCAAAAACGCGGTCAGCCATTTTTGTCTATGGTTTGAAGTCCAAAAAATTGTAAACAAAGTTTGACATTCAATTTTCTGTAAGTGATCTCTGAGCATAGTGAAATAACAACAACGCAACCATGGTTTCATCGAATTTACATCCAAAATATACCAATTATCATTATTGCATTGTTCGAGAATGAAAAAACATGTCAATAAAGACCCCCGGGAAATTGTGGATTCGTGTACCCAGTGAAATTAACATTCGAAAAACTTGGCTCAAACATGCCAAAAGCGACCCCGACTCTTTCAATTGAAACTCGGGTGTACTTCTATGAAAAAAATATTTTTATTAAATATTTCCATGAACTCTCGCAGGCGCGTTGTTGTGGTGAAGAAGGACCCCGCGGAGCTCTCTGTTCGGTCGCTTGTTGCTCAATTCAGAAAAAAACTTCAGGCAGGCACTTTATGCTATACCATTCAGCGTTGATGCTGCTTTGGTCTCTAAGTGGAATTGAAATTAGGTACCCTGTCAAAGTGAAGTACTAGCGATCAAAGTTTTTCCTGCGCTCCTCGATCGCTTCACTTTCGTAGGCGTTGGTTTATTTTGAAACAGCCAAACTGTCGACTGACGCTTTGTTTCTGGGTCATATTGATAAATCCAGGATTCGTCACCTGTCACAATGTCGAAAACGCGCCGTGACGAGCCATCATCAAATTTTTGTAACATATCACGGCCCCAATCCACACGGGCCTGCTTCTGAGCTTCGGTGAGTTTGTGCGGCAGCCAGGGGGAAACTATTCTCCTTACGCAAAGGTGCTCGTGCAGAATCTTGTGAACACTTCCTGAACCAATCTGCAGTGTATGCTGAATCTCTTCGTATGTAATTCGTCTGTTTCCTTGAATATTTTTTTTTACTGCCAGCACACTTTTTCGGTGACAGCCGTCGTAGGACGACCACTCCTTTGTTCATCCCCCAAAGTAAGACGACCGCGTTTGAACTCGCTATACCAGCGATACATGGTTGCTTTTGAAGGTCCTTCATCCATAAAAGCAATTCGAAGTCGATCAAATGACTCATCAGGTTTCATGCCACATTTGAAATCGTAAAAAATCTGCGTGTATATTGTCTTGTAAAATCGGCCTGGTATATTGCGACACTCGAGCAATAAAATTCATAGAGTACATATACTTCCATATGTCCTAAATTGGCCAGTAATATTATCTTATACTACACGTACAGGGAAAAATCAGAAAATTATATATTTGTAATTAAATCATGAAAAAAATGTTTCTAAAGTTCTGGAAAAGCTTTGAAAAAACAACAAGACTCGATTCTTAAACTATTTATTGTATGTAAGTACCTACCTATAAATTTATACAGAACCGCGGTGTGCAAGTCCAATTCGAACTTGGCCGGTTTTTTATTTCACTTTATATATATTTACCAACCACATTGTGCTGAAAATAGTACAAGCAAGACTCAATTTGCTCCATTAGTTGTTATGAGCGCCGTAACAGTGAATGTCGAATAATATTCTACCCCGTAGCAAAATATTTCTATAAATATCGCTAAGGGGCCGTTATCTGGCAATTATTTTTAAGCCCTTTAGGAGGTGATGATAAGTTGAACGATAGAGGTTTTTCAAAAAAAATTATGTAATCAGTTATTATAATTGGCGTTTGCATCTACGTAATGAGACGATTTATACAGCGTCTACTTGAGTGCAACAACAGGCGCGGTCAGGTGCAGTATGGGTGACCGTCCCGTGACTACCGCTAGTGGATTTTTTCCGAGCGCTTCCGTGCTTCGCAAGGCACTTTAAGCCGTTGATGCCAGCTGTTATGTAATGGCAGTCGTTAAGTCATGTCAGAGGCCTTATGGGCGGCTCGATAACTTCTGATAGTAAGGCCCGCCACTGCCTAACAATCCTCCACCAACTCGGACTTGGTCCCCGTGGTAGAGTATGACCTAACCTTCCTGCCGTGCAGAAAGAGACCCGTGCCCCAGCAGTGGGGATATACAAGGGTTGATATCGATCGAAGTAATCAATATGTATCACTTATTATGTCCAGGAATAATCTTCTTGCGATGCAGAAAGAGGGTCGTACCCTAGCACTGGGGACATACAAACGGTTGATAGCATCAACGGTGAAGAAAAATATCGTAAGAAAGCCCGTGACTTCACAAATTTTATTCAACCACTCCAAAATATACTGAATTGTATTCAGTACGGCCGCGGTGGCGCAGCGGTTTGGCACGCTGACTGTAAAACCGAAGGTCTCGGGTTCGATCTCCGGCCGGGTCAAACTAGGAAACGAACTTTTCTAGTTTGTCTCGGGTCTTGGATGTTGTCTATGTATTTATTGTATTAAATCTATCGTCGAGTTAGCACCTGTAACACAAGTCATTTAGTTGTACTTAGTATAGGGCTAACAAGATCTGTGTAATATGTCCATGAATATTTATTTATTTACTTATTTATTTTATTTGTATTATAGCAATTTATATTATTAATTTAATATGATTATTATTAATAAAATGCTTTATTGCACTAACTAAATAGTGTTCAAAAAGCGGTCTATGTCCGAAAAAAGAAAGAAATACAGTTTAAAACAATACAGTTAAAATAAAACATACTATATAAAGTCAAATAACAGCATATCGTGAAGCGCTCGTGGCCTAGGCAAACCGGGTGATTGGAATCAATCACTTGGTTAAGCAACAACAGGCGCGGTTAGGTACGGGATGGGTGAGCGTCCCGTGACACTACCGCTAGTGGCATTTTTCCGAGCGCTTCCGTGCTTCGCAAGGCACGTTAAGCCGTTGGTGCTGGCTGTCATATAATGGTAGTCGTCAAGCCAGAGGCCTTATGGGCGGCTGGATAACTTCTGACAGTAAGGCTCGCCACTGTTTTACAATCCTCTACAGTGTTTTATAGCCCCCATGGTGGAGTATGGCCTAACTTTCCTGCAATGCAGGAAGAGACCCGTGCCCCAGCAGAACGAATAGCATATCTCACTCTCAATTGTACTATGTTCCTTTGTAAATATCTTGTATTTGTTGTTTCTTTTTATTGTACAATAAAGAATATTCTCAGCTAATCTTTTTTTAACATAACATAACATTTACATACAAGCATATACTTTGCTTCTGGCCCCACACTAGGATACCCTGTGTCGTGGGAACCAGAAACAACGACATCACAAACATGTAAACATCCAAGACCTGGGGTTTTTTTTTGTTCCCAGCCGGGATTCGAACCCGGGACCTCCTACATGGCAGGTAGATGCACTACCGTTACGCCACAGAGGTCGTCAGACAGAGGTTTTCCTTTATAACTTTTTTTTTATTAGTAAAAAATTACTTCAAACTTTCTTAAATTTCTATATATTACTTTCTTATCTTGTTTTGTTTTCAATTTAAAAAAAAAACTTGTATATTAAAGATTCCTTTACGTAGTTATGTGACTCTGTAAAAAGCTTCTGTGTCAATAAAAACAACGTTTGCTCATTCACGATTATGAGAACTTTATGAGCTTCATTTAAATGTAATATTGCAGCGGCTACGTCCAAGTTATGCTTTGAGATAAAATCTCAGGGGAAATATTTTTCATTTCAATGAAATGCATTGTTTGTGGAAAATTTGAGCGTTATTCTGCCTGCTTCGTTGGACTAGCGGAAACACGCTTGACTACCAAACATAACAATAACAACATTACACTATTTTTATTTTTAATGCACTAACCCGTGCTAAGGAACAAATTTAAAAACCTATTTAGAGGCTAAAAATAGAGGCTCAATTGGTAGAGCGCTGGTACGGATAGCCAGAGGTTGCGGGTTCGAATCCCGGCATGGGTGAAATTTTTAGCCTCTAAATAGGTTTTTAAATAACAACATTTAACAACAATTACATACAAGCACATACATTGCTTCTGGCCCCACACTAGGATACTCTGTGTCGTGGGAACCAGAAACAACGACATCACAAACACGTAAACATTCAAGAGCTGGGTTTTTTTTGTTCCCAGTCGGGATTCGAACCCGGGACCTCTTGCATGGTAGGCAGACGCGTTACCGCTACGCCACAGAGGTCGTCAAACAAGAGGCTTGACTTCCAATGAATGCTTGCACGCTTGATTTTTACAAATGTACGACGACAAACACTGATGGAAATCCTATCAAAACACTTCTTCTTTTTCTTCTTCAAGCTAAATAAGTCAGATGCTGGACATAGACCACATAGCTATCATAGGACATAGCTATCAAAACTCAGGACTCTATAAAAACTAAGTTTGGGGTTTAATTGTCAATTTTTTCTCCAATCTAGATTTGGAGTGCTCGTAGCCTAGTCGAACCGAGTGATTTGAATCTATCACTTAAGTAAAGCAAGAACAGGTGCGGTCAGGCGCATGTTGGGTGACCGTCCCGTGACTACCACAAGTTTCATTCTTCCGAGCGCATCCGTGCTTCGCAACGCACGTTGAGCCGTTGGTGCCGGCTGTCGTGTAATGGCAGTCGTTAAGTCACGTCAGAGGCGTTATGGGCGGCTTGATAACTTCTGACAGTATGGCCCGCCACTGTCTTACAATCCTCCACCAACCCGGACTAGGTCCCCGTGGTGGAGTATGGCCTAACCTTCCTGCGATGCAGGAAGAGACCTGTGCCCCAGCAGTGGGGACATACAAGGGTTGATAACGATAACGAACGGCATTTTATTCTACCTTGAATACTATGTTCCAAATTGGGATTTACAAGTCCATGGGTAGAGCTGCCGCTAATTTATTATTTAAGGGGAATAAAGTGAGCGCAAACTCGGGTCCCGTGAGCGCAGCCTTTGAAGCTGCCGTCAGGAATTTCGGGAATATCCTGGTTGTTTTTTTACGTCAGCCCAGAACCCACTATACTCTTAGAATTGTGCCCAAATATTTTCAAAAGTCACTATTTTGCAAAATTACTTCTTCTTAAAACAAAATTGTTTGCTAATAATTAACCCCTAGGGGTGTTTTTTTACTTCCGGCTCGAAGTAAAAAAAAACTCGAAATCTTTTAGAACTGCGGCTTTGACATTATCTCTTTTATGTACCCACTGGGGCACGGGTCTCTTCCTGCATCGCAGGAAGGTTAGGCCATACTCCACCACGGGGGCCAAGTCCGGGTTGGCGGAGGATTGCAAGACAGTGGCGGGCCTGTCAGAAGTTATCAAGCCGCCCTTAACGATTGCCATTGCATGACAGCCGGCACCAACGGCTTAACATGCCTTACAAAGCACGGAAGCGCTCGGAAAAAATGCCACTAGTGGTAAGTCACAAAATGGTCACCAATCACCTGACCGCGCCTGCTGTTGCTTAACTTAATTATTGGATACAAATCACTCGGTTTAACTAGGCCACGAGCGCTTCGTTATATACAATACTAGCTGTGTTATCCGCGGTTAATTAGGGAAAATAAATTGTGTATTACCAGTAAAATATATTTTCCCGCAGTAAAACGTAGCCTATGTGTTAAGTCAGGGTGTTTATATCTCCATACCAAAATTTTATTAAAATCGCTCCAGCCGTTTAGACGTGAAGAAGTAACAAATATACACACTCACAAACTTTCGCCTTTACAAAGTTAGTGTGATTAGTGTGATAAAATATTTTGACTTTGATTTTATGTCCGTCAAGTTTAAAACCAGAACTCTTAAAAAATCTCAGATTGCTGTATTATGACTGTGAGTTAGTATTATAATTATGTTTTTATATTTATTAAAGTTACATGCTGTAAAGGGCCATATTGATCTATATTATATAGACAATGTATTTATGTTACTTAATTGGATTAAGATTAATGCTGTATTGCTTAAAATCACTTCGGAAATAAACCATTTTTTCCCGTAAAATGTAAAGAATTAAATATGGTTATTGTGTGTTATCCTTAAGTAATAGACATATACCATCGTGAACTTATTTGTTGACCTTTTTAAGGTGAACAATTATTTTCATTTATCTCGTGTGTTTCAGCAAGCGTTTACAATGTAAGCGCAAAAAATGTCTTTATTTACGACATCACATTAGAAAACTCAAAATTTTTCATTTTTCTCTACAATATCATGCATGTGTTTTATATATAAATCTTCCTCTCGAATCACTGTATTTAATTTAAAAAAACCGCTTCAAAATCCGTTGCGTACTTTTAAAGATTTAAGTATACATAATGGACGGACAGCCAGCGACAGCGATTTTATTTTATACTATGTAGTGATAATTATATTGAACGATACGTAGATACAGATTGCGGTTTTAAAATGAAGTAAGTGTCGGGAATCGATACCATCACCTGCCTAATAAGAAACCAGCGTTCTACCACTCTGTTACTGATATTGTATGGAATCAGGCGTTACTTAGCGGAAATTCATGATAGCATGAAATTGTAAAAAAATTGCTAAATTTTGTAGACTTTTAGTCCGGATTTACTTACGGGTGTTGTTATATCGGAAAAATCCGACCAGGTTTCGCTCTGATTCGCAGAGCTTAATCATGGTGAGCAGAGACGGAGCTCGCGTCGTCGGTTGCTCGTCTCACACTACGGGCAAGCGCGCGGCGCGCCCGCGCCGAGATAGGTGGGGCGGGTGCCGACACTGGCTGCGGGGGATTCCCGCTGGCTTGCGCCGCAGCGCCTACTGCTTTCCCGTCGTCAATGCCACTAGGCATGATGGCACAGACACAGCTCACGACATCTTCGTTCTTGCAGTGTCGATTTCGATATTCACTATCACTGCACTTTCGTAGAACCGGTTTTCAGGCCGGCGGAAGAGCCCATCCACTGTCTCTATTGAAATTCGGGTGGCGACTTATTTCAATAGCCTCTAAATCTTGCTAAATTTTTCCAAAAATCCCACAAACACCATGCGGTTAATCAATGCACCGCCCTCCCTCCCACCTTTTTAAGCAGAAGCAAGACACGAACACACCACCACCAATACTTGTTTGAGAAAATACGCGACGCGTTTCGCCTCTAACACTCTGTTACTGCTGACGGGTGTATAGTAAATTAATGTTAGAAAAATGTGGGTCATCATTAAAGGCTCAGTGAGTCCTAGATCCTTGGTGTGTGGGTGGAATTATCTTATAAGGAAATGGTAGGAAAAGATTCCTTCTTTTTATTTTAAAGTGAGTTAAAAGTCACTGCTCAGTCCCTTTATTTCGCCGAAAAAATCCTGTATTAGGGTATGTAGGAACATTTTGCGTTAGCGTAAGCAATCAATTTTGTTGTTATCTACTACCAGCAATAACAATTATAAAAATTATCTTAAATTGATATTAACTTTATCTAATTCGATTTTCTGTAATATTCCCAAATTGGAACAAATGTATTTAATTATTTAAGTTTCTTTTCATGCTAAGCCCTACCTGCATGACACGTTATTTTTTATTTGGTGTGAAGGTGCTATTTGAAAATCAGCGCTGTTTCGAATAGAAACAACAAACGCTGAAATAATATCATTGTCACACGAATACTTTATTTTATAATTATTGTTATGTAAGCATATTTGTTTGTGGCAAATAAATCATTCTTTCATTCAGTATGGACTTTGATAGCAAGACTCTGCAGTACTGAATTTCTAAGAGTTCTTCAGGATTTAGTGCCCGTAATTAGAGCTCTAATAGGTCATATTTTTTGAGGCCATGAGACAAATAAAGCGAGAGGCCCATGTTAGATTCCCAGTGCGAGCATGTACCAATGACTTCCATATCTAAGTAATGTGCATATGTGAAGTTTTAGTAGCAGTAAAAAAGGAAAACATCGTGAGGAAATCTATGTGTCTGAGGTGTTCAAATACCTTAGTGCTTGAAATTGTCGATCCGCGGTGGGCACGCGTGGCTTTTAACCCCATATTCTCTCTCTGAGAGAATGTTTGTGGCCTTCAGTGGGACGTTTATAGGCAACACAAAAAAAACACAGAACAGAGAATAGTGTAAAGAGGTTCGAAATTTCACTGATGCTGGTGAGTCACCCATTAGCTCAGTTGGAAAGAGCGTTGGCACGGATAGCCAGAGGTCGCGGGTTCGAATCCCGGCATAGGTGAAATCTTTAGCCTCTAAATAGGTTTTTAACAATAAAGAATGTTCTTATCTTACTTGGCGATATTGTCAATTCAGAAACTGGTCCTTAAGGCCAACTTGCGTGCATCGATCGTTTTCCGTAAGCTATAATTAATGTGCGAAAATTATATTTCATTAGCGGAACGGTGCGCTCGGCCTTATTCATAAAATCGCCAGATGTCTAATGGATTTTTAATGGATCTCTAACTAGCTCCGTCAATTTAGAACTCGTACGTTTCTTCAGCTCGAAGAGTGTAAATGGGTAGGCGAATGCTACACGTCAATAAATATTGTGATAATTGTCATGATATTTAATCAATGAGCCGGATCACAGCACACCCTACACCAAAGATACGGATCGCGTCAACATTGAAGCGTTTTTATATAAAGCAGACGTGATGGACCCTAGACAGAGCAAAATTAGAGCTTGTGTGGCGATAATTATATCCCAATCCATTAAAAAACGTGTAAAAAAAGCGTTGAATGAAAAATTGGCTACAAAAGAGAGCAATTTTACACATTTGAATTTATTGGAAGAAATTTGCGTTTACAATGAAATGGATGGGATGGATGAACTTCTGGCAGGAATTCAAAGTTCAGTAAAGCTCTGTCAAGACAATCTTGTCGCCTGTCAACGATTCAGAAGCAGAAGCGGTGTCATAGACGTCGTCCATTGCTGCCGTCTCGCTGCGTACTGACGCGATAAATATTGACGCGCAACACTACACGCATGATAAATATCACGATCCAGGATCTTGGATCAGATCACAAGGATTTCCGAAAATCCAGCGATTATTATTGTGATCCCTCAATACACTACCCTACACGTCAATAAATATCGTGATCCAACAGTTTATATTGACGGATCACGATATTATATATCTTGCGTGTAGCATTCTTCGTAACTTGCCTTAAATTTTATTTCATCATCATCGTAATCAGCCGGTGTCAATCCACTGCTGGAAGAGCGGGTGATCGTGCTCTTCCACTATAAAGGGAAATTTCCCGCCAGGCAGATCGTATGCCTGGGGACGGCCGGTCCAACTGCTTTTTTTTAACCCTATAAAGGGCACCCTCCGGAGGACACGGGGGAGGGAGGTGGTGAAGGCTTATGCATAACAGCACGGACCCGGCCGTGCTGCCAATGTGGGACTCACAAGAAGTGCGCCTACCCACTAAACACCACGTTGGGACTGGTTTTGGTCTTAAGGACCCCTAAACCCACATCGGGAGCGACCTCCCTCCAGGCCGAGGAGGGCGCACGGCCGAGGAGGGCGCACCCAACTGTTGTTAGTCGGACGTTATATTTATGGTTGTCATTGAAACACTTTGATTGCGCGATGCAGGAATGTTGGAGTTTGTAGTGCGCGCACAGAGTTGACATGTGCTCGCCACACTCTCTACCAAAACAAGCCACTAGTGCGGAAACGGTTCATGCGTACGTCTTTGTAATAAATACTAGTGTAGTCGATATCAACCCTTGTATGTCCCCACTGCTGGGGCACGAGTCTTTTCCTGCATCGCAGGAAGGGTAGGCCATAATCCACCACGGGGGCCAAGTCCAAGTGGCTAGAGGATTTTAAGACAGTGGCGGGCCTTACTGTCAGTTATCAAGCCGCCCATAAGGCCTCTGACATGGCTTGACGACTGCCATTACATAACAGCCAGCACCAATGGCTTAACGCACCTTGTTAACACGGAAGCGCTCGGAAAAATGCCACTAGCGGCAGTCACGGGACGGTCACCCATCTAGCATCTGACCGCGCCTGTTGTTGCTAAACTCGAGTGATTGATTCCAATCACAATCACGAGTGCAATACCACTCGCTAACTGTGAAGGAAAACATCGCTTGAAATTGAAATTGGGCACGCGAGGTGGTTAAGCCCAAACTCTCTCTAAGACAGGGCCTCTGCCCTGCGTTCGGACGTATATAGGCCACATGAACAATATAGCAGCACATGTGTACCTAACAATCTCGACCTAACAATATTATTAAAAATAAACGACAGTAACAGCGAACTACATACAAAGGCCTGTATGCTTATCGCCATTTTAATTTACATCAGATAAATATTCCGTCAGAACAGAGCACGCAATGCATTCTGCGTCACCAAACCACAGCGCTGGCGGGAAATTATTGTTAATGGATTTCCAGCGCGGCCGATATTGGCGTATAATTGCATCAACCTATCGTCCAGGCGGAGAGCCTTTAGCGCGTCCAAAATGCATACGTTGATGACCCTAGAGTAATGCCTTAATTTATATTCACTTTGACCCCCGTATGGAAACTATAAAGAACTCGAAAGGCAGGGATAATCTAGTGATTTGAGATTAGGTGAGGCATTCGAATTATGAATCTTATCGAAATAAATCACTAAGATTAAGCAACAACAGGCGCGGTCAGGTGCTAGATGAATGACAAATCAAATAAAATCAATTTCATTTATTTGTGAAACATGCGTGTACATGAAAGTTCTTAAAATTAATAAAGTTTCAGCATATTTCGCCGTATAAGCGTACAAATATTAAATTAATATCTTAAAATAACGAATATTTACAGAATTTCGGTTTTATAAAAGTTATAATTGTATTGAAATATAAAAATAAGATAATAAAATGTATGAAATGATTAGCAGTTAATTGAAATGTCATAGTATAATAAATTTAAATAATTATTATATTGTAATATCCTTTTATTATATTGAAGTATTTAAAATAACATTATCAAATTGATTGGGATTAATGGAATGTCAAATTAAAATAATCATTTAAATTGTAGCAACATTTCTTGAAGAGTATAGTTTTAACCTCTCTTTTAAACACATTATTGTTATCCAATTCCCTAATGCTCTTTGGCAGTTTGTTATATATTTTTGGACCCATGCTTAAGTTACTTTTCCTCATGGAAGCAGTATTCTTGTACTTAGGCGGGTAGGTCATAATAACCAAACGTAAAGCTTCTAATGTCATTTCTTCTGGGTATTTGTAGGTAGTCACCAAATGTGAATGCCAAACATTTACAAAAGAAAATATTATTATAAAGCGTTGAATTCGGGGAGAATACGAGGTTAGTAGATATTTTGCTACAATATAATGTAGTTTTATTATTTCATTAGAATCTTCAGCACAATTTTTTCCGGCACTGTCGAACTGTTGACTGTTGCATAGGTATCATGAGTTAAAACATTGTAGGAAGTCTGTAAAAATCATACGATTCCTCTGTGTCAATGTTGACAGTGTAAGTCAAGAATATCCCCCTGGAGCTATTAAGGAACCTTCTAACACTACGCAAATCAAACAAACATATTTTAAACAATAAATTATGGGGAAAATATTAAACTTGGAACAGTGAGTTGTCCAGATCTCCTACTTAAATTTCACTAAAATAGGTGTGAATCAAAAAACTTATACATAATGTCCTACGTATAGGACGCCTGGGCTTATAAAGATACAATGATTGCCCAGTTCGGGATACGTTTAGTTGTAATTTTCTCAAATATGTGGTGAAGCCCCTTGCAGTGCCCTACATACACAAAATTTTCACGTGTATTTAATTAAATTATAATATATCAGTTAGTACTAACATTATTAAACCATAAAATATGTACCGAATAATTACACACGCTTCGTGGCATCGTATCAACCAGAACCATTCGGTTAAGACAGCTCTGGTAGCCTAGCAATAGTAGAGAAACGGGTGTCGCCAGATTATATGCAGGAAAATGTTAAGGTTCGAATATAGTCGACAGATTTCGTATTAACATACTAATTAGTAATTGATTGCTACCTATCTCGGGTGATTTGTATTTTAGGGCAAGGTGACCCGGAATATCAGTTAATTAAAGTGTTCAATCATAAGGTACTCTCAAGTTTCAATGTAATGTAAGCCGCTGCTAAATGAAAAATATACCTACATAATACTAGAAAGGGATTTCACAAATACATTGTCCCGGCTGGGGACAAAGAAAAGCAAAGGTCTTGGATGTTCACATGTTTGTGATGGCGTTGTTTCCCACGACACAGGGTATCCTAGTGTGGGGCCGGAGGCAGTGTATGTGCCTGGATGTAAATGTTATGTTATGTTAAGGAAAAATAGTGATATCGCAATAAGCTCTTAAATATCAGATTGCATAATTATGATATTGACATGTAATAATTTCTTTTTGACATTTGCAAATTTGATTCTTATTTCTAAATTGGACTGTTATTATGTACGGAGTCTTGACTTGTAATGAATATTACCAATAAATTATGTCTATTTCTATGTCTATCGTACTACAAGCTTATGCTACATAGGAAAGGAGCTTGCCGATAAACTGCATTAGCAGTTTGTGTTTATTTTTGATTTCTTATAAATAAACAAAAAATAATAACACCCTGTATGTGAAGGTTGGTACCTCTACTAACCCCTTCTTGCAAAAGGGGTGAGGTTATTATGCAAATGTACGTATAAACAGGAAGTATCGGTAATATCCCAGTCCCTCTCAGCCCTCATAGGGAGGGACGTTAATCTGTTAACCAATTTTCATTATGAACCGGATGGAGGGCTGTCGAAGGGACAGTTTGTATTGTTTTAGGGCTGTTTCAGTGTCGAAAATATTTTCTGTTAATATAGATAGTTTATTTGGTATAAGTATTCTGTATGTATTCGATATCAACCCATGTATGTGTCCACTGCTGGGGCACGGGTCTCTTTCTGCATCGTAGGAAGGTTAGGCCATACTCCGCCCCGGGGGCCAAGTCCGGTTTGGTGGAGGATTGTAAGACAGTGGCGGGCCTTACTGTCAGAAGTTGTCAACCCACTCAAAAGGCCTCTAACATGGCTTAACGACTGCTACTACACGACAGCCGGCATCAAGCGCTTAACGTGCCTTGCGAATCACGGAAGCGCTGGGAATAAATGCCACTAGCGGTAGTAAGGGGACGGTCACCCATCCAGCACCTGACCGTGACTGTTGTTGCTTAACTCAAGGGATTGATTCGTATGCTACGAGCGCTTCATGTATGTATTATTAAGTTGTAGAAGAAGAAGAAGGAGAAGAAGAGAGCGGTGGTAGCGGAGCGGTGTAGAACGCCGGCTTCTCAATCGGAAGGTCGTGGGTTCGAACCCTTGCATGTACCAATGACTTTGTTTTCTAAGTTATGTACATTTGTGAAATTATAGTAGCAACACTACTCGCTGACGGTGAAGGAAAACATCGTAAGGAAACCCCAGTGTCTGAGGTGTTAGCGTACCTCAGCGCTTGCTACGTACAATGGCCCAACTATGAGGCTAAGTGCGGAAATCTCAGGTCTGACTAAGTTGTAGAAGAAATGAAAGGATATGCAAGAGTCTGATTAGTTGGACTGAAAGAGGATTTAAAGTGACTAAGGCTAACATTCGTCTGCCCGAGTTAGCTCATTTAACTCGAGTTCAATCGATTAATTCGCATGCATGAAATAATAACCCGGGCTGACGCAAGTGGGCCTAAGATCGTGCTCTCAAAATTCTCTAATCAAGCTATTGCCTATCTTGTTATACAAAATAACAAAACACACTTTCCAAGGACCTCATATTTACTGTTAATCCTTCTTTCTTCATTCTTTTGTCATACCCAAGTCTCGCTACTATACATGGCTACGCAATGTACATCGAATTGTCCTAATAAACTATGTACTTTGGGTAACTATAAATGATAAAAACTAAATATTCATAGACATATTGCAAAGATCTCGTTAGCCCTATACTAATTACAACTAAATGACTTGTGTTATAGGTGCTAACTCGACGATAGATTTAACACAATAAATACGTAGATAACATCCAAGACCCGAGACAAACTAGAAAAGTTCATTTCCTAGTTCGACCCGGCCAAGGATCGAACCCGAGACCTTCGGTTTTACAGTCAGCGTGCCAAACCACTGCGCCACCGAGGCCGTCTATGTACCGCCACCTTAAACGTCCACTAAACAAGTTTGTTATTATTATTTTGATGTAACGATTATTTTCAAGGTTCTGGACTAATATTAGACAAAAAGTTATTACAATTTTAGAGTAATGTTGTGTGTTCTTTAAATAAAACGTACTTACTACGTATAAAAAGCATGTACTTAGAACAAGCACATCCTTAAAAAACCTATTTAGAGGCTAAAAATTCCACCCATGCCGGATTCGAACCCGCGACCTCTGGCTATCCGTGCCAGCGCTATATCCAACTGAGCTAATGGGCGACTCACCGGCATCAGTGAAATTTCGATGCCGGTGAGTTGCCCATTAGCTCAGTTGGATAGAGCGCTGGCACGGATAGCCAGAGGTCGCGGGTTCGAATCCCGGCATGGGTGGAATTTTTAGCCTCTAAATTGTTTTTTTTTTAAATTGTCCTTAGCACGGGTTAATGCATTAAAAATAAAAATAGTATAAGTACATTCTGTATAAAAATAAATCCTTATCCCTAAGTGACTGAAGAAGTATTTCTCCTAACGCAGACAAGGACGATTTTTCCACGCGACAGAACGCCGTAAAGCCAAAATTTCTAGTCGAGATGACACGAAATTGTTGAAATTATTCAAGCGACATCGCTTCTTATGAACTAAAGACAGTGTTACGCGTCGACTCTCCCACGAGTACCTGGAGAAGCGGACTCATTTTATCTTGAGAATTGGTTCATAATTTTTCTTAATACGATTAACTTAGTTATTTCTTTGTGTTTTTATAAGAAGACTGTACAGTGCGGGAGGCCGTGGGTTTGAATCCTGGCATGTACCAATAACTTTGTTTTCTAAATTATGTACATTTGCAAAGTTATAGTAGTACCACTCGCTGACTGTAAAGGAAATCACCGTGAGGAAACCTGAGTGTCTGACGGTTTTAACTACCTCAGCGCTTGAAATTGCCCATCCGCGGTGAGCGCGTGGTAATTAAGCCCATACTTCATACTCTCTCTGTATAGGAATTAAAGGGTGGTTCGGCAACTAAATCGTTTAAAAGGGGAGACAATTTAAACGGGACAGTAAAATAAAAATCAAAACAGTAAGTTGGTGGTAGATATAGGTGATAGGTATCTGCGTGATAGTCAGTTTGGCACGAGGTCGGCAATCCAGAGCTCCTGGGCCGTCTAGGTGGCCGGGAATTTGATACCACGAAGCAGACACAATACACAACACAAAATAAAGTACTGTTCTCTTAGATAACACAATAAAATATAACTAAAAGATAACACAATAATTAATTCTTTTTTATTGAACTTTAATTTGTCTTTAAATAATATATACTCTAGACTTTTAGTCCGGATTTACTTACGGGTGTTGTTATATCGGAAAAGTCCGACCATTATTTTATTTTTCCGATATAACAACACCCGTAAGTAAATCCGGACTAAAAGTCTACAATGTGTTGTGCTTACGAAAGTTTTAGTTCAAAAATATATATTCTATAACTTTAAGAAGGATTAACATGTATTACAGTTTGTTGATTTTTACATGCATGATGCGATAGCCTATAAGTGGGTGAGCAATTACCGTGTTATTTGTGTGTGTGTGTGTGTGTTTTTTCTATGTGACTGTATTGTTGTATCGCCTGTTGGTTGTCCTATTTAAATAAAATAAAATAAACAGGAAGAAGCCGGCACTTTCTTCTCACTTTTAAGGTTAAGTTGACTGTTTTCAACAGCGTACAAGAGGAAGTGTGTCACACACGATTTGGCGGCGCCCTCTACCGGTCGGTCAGTCTAAGGGTCAGAGTGCTTAGTGCGAGTTTGACAGATCCAATCGAATAACTTTACTACCGCGTTAATCGAGCATTGAGTAGTGAGTATGAGTAAGTTAACCGTTCGAACTGGCAAAATGCTGTCACAGTACAACTCGCAATCGCGTTTATTCGGGTTTTGGCTGGTAAACGTGTTCACTTCTTAACGTAAACCATTCCACTCGCACTCAGCAATTTTAGTTTCCATACTTGTCGCTAGGTGGCGCTTCCTCGATGCCATAGAAATACGAGTTTACGTTAACGCGATCGAGTATTTAAAAAACTCGCACCAAGCACTCAGAAAGAAAGGGATATGAGAGCGCGATAAGAGATAAAAAAAATATTGTAAACTATTAAGTCCTTATAAAGATTAAACACTCTCTTTTTAACCTTAAGCTACTGATGTGGATTTAATTTCACGTAAACACTGACGTGGGGGCCTCAGAGTCCCGTGTATATATATGCTTATAATTAAAAATCTTTGGGTTTTTTAGGGTTTAGTGTTTAATAATTAGCTTAAGTGGATATATTTAAATAAAATAAAATGATTTTTGTATAATGTATTTGTTTATAATTAACTATTATATCAAACTTTAGAAAACCCTTAGCATTTTTTGACAAAAATCACAAGAGGTCTTATATCACAAAGTATCAATTAAAAATATTAAAAAAATCAACCAATTAACTTATAATCTTAATTTTAAATAGTATTTTATAATACAATAATAGGAACAAAAAATAACAGTCTTCAAATTATTGTGAATTACACACAGTCTGGGCAAACTTGCTTTGCACATTGAAGGCATACATGTTTTTACATGCATAATATGTGTGTGTAGATTTTCTTTGAAGCTTCGAAGGACATGTGTGGCACCTTCTTCTTTTTTTAGATTGTTCGTCGTCAACTTCTTGACGGTCGGGTGCAGGCGTATCCTTTCCCAGCACACGTGCCAAACTCAAACGTAGCTCACGTGGTCTGTTCTTCCGGAACATTGTCAACCTGTTCTTCGGGTTCCGACGCACTGTGCATATCTGACTCATGCTCGTGAAGCTCCGGTATAAAGAAGGTGTTATCAATATCTTCGGCCTCCGAACCGCTAAAGTCTTCACGATCTATCCACATCACGGCTGTCGCAAAATCGTTGTTCCCTGGCACTACGGTCCTTCTATTTTAGCTACATGTTTGTTATTATTATTACCAAGAGACCGTTTTCTCCCGGATGACGTTCTGGGCTCCATAGTATAAAAGTTTTCAAAGTACTGCAAAAAAAAAGCCGATAACTAAATCGATACAATTCACAAAAAAGTTACATAAATACTGAGGTGGGGTCTAAGAGGCCCACGAGAAATTTCAAAATGAATTTACTTACCGAAATTGCGCGCGCAAACACGTGCACTGCTGTTGACCGCCTCGGCGCAACTAAACTCGAAGGTACTAGAAGCTACGCGTATGCCGTGCGCGGAGGAAGGGAGTAAATCACAATTTTAGTTTTCTTGAGGCCTGAGACTCCCCCACGTCAGTAGTTAAAGGTTAAAAGAAGGCGCGTGCCCTGCAGTGAGACGTATATATAAAAAGGCTCCATAAAAAATACGGATCTAAAATAGCATTGCTCTGGGTATATTAGATCTACCAGAAACGCAATTTATGCTAGGCGTAATCTGTGAAAAAAAGCCTATTTTAACTTAAGAGATTATCGTAATTCGAAGAAAAAGATGCCTGGTGTATAATATTGTCAACGGAGACGATTACGTCTAGTTTAGTTGAACTTTTAAGTTGAAAACTAAATTAATTAAGTTTAAACCTGTTTTGGAAACAAAATGTGAATTCTGAATCAAAGTTAGAACGCCCTTTTTAAAAAACGTCGACCGAATTCGAAGTAATTTTTTTATATTTTTGCACTATTTCTTTCATAACTAGCACCATATTATTATGTTTTTAATTCATAATTAAAATACTCTCGTCGACCGAACTCCAAGTCATTAGTAAGATAAGAATACTCAACTCGCAAGTCCGTACAAGTCCTCAGCTAACTCATCCACTGGCGCCGAGTTATTTAATAACACTGAAGCACCAGGTGTATGATGTTTCGGTTATATTAAATTTCATTTAGTCAAGAAGACGCTTTCTCCCTCCTCGCATTATTAATTGGAAGCGAGTCTACTTTCAGGAAGACTCAGCCGGATAGGCAGTTTTTTTTTCTTCTTCTTCAGGCTATATTAGTCCACTGCTGGACATAGCCCTCCTCTAATGAGCGTCATAGCGCAAGGTTGTGCCATCATTGGGGGGTAGTGCCCATAATCCCCACGCTGAGTATGCGGGTTGGGGATTGCAGTTTGGTCGAATTTTACTGCAGGGGGCACTGCTGCCCACCTCTTGGTTTGTGTCCCTTAGTCGCCTTTTACGACACCCGCGGTAAGAATTTGGGTTGGTGCTATTCTCTAGGCCGACACCTCACAGCATTTTTTTTGAATAGCCTAAAAATAACTACATATGCACATGACAGCGGGCGCAGAGGTACAAACTAAAATAAGCCTTAAATGCTTTAGGCTAGAGACTAAAATACTAGCGCATAAAATCACGGCCACGTGCGGTCGATGACGGGCAAGTCTCGGGAACTGGCTCTTGTAACTTATAGCAAGTACTTAAGGTTTATTTTAGATCGAAATACTGTCGCACGTCACCAGCCCGTTGTAACCTGTATAGGCCTATAACGTGTAACGTAGACGCTAAGTGGTGCTAACAAGCGTCACCATTGGAGTAAAAATCGTGACTTGTTTTCTAGTCTCAAACTGTGAGGTGATATTTAATTGTCATTTTTTTTTTAATTAAACTATATAGGGTGTATAATATAAACTTACGTATGGTGTGCATATTAAATTGTACAGGTAACGTTATTTATATGAACGAGTATATCGTTGAGTAGAACAACGTAGTCATTACTCAGATCCTCTTAATTCGTGCCGCTAGATGGCGACAGTGACGCCAGATTGCGCAGCAGACCTAGAACGTTAGAGGTCGTGGTTCAAATCCCAGTGTGTACCATAGAAATTGTTTTCTAAGTTAAGTACAATTGTGAAGTTATATAAGCAATACCACTCGCTAACTGTGAAGGAAAACATGCTGAGAAAACCTGAGTGTCTGAGTTGCTCACATACCGCATTGCTTGAACTACCAATGCGCGGTGGGCACGCGGGATGATTAAGCCCATACTCTCTCCCCGAGAGAAGATCTGTGCCCTGCAGTGGGACGCAAATAGGTTGAATTATTATACAACAGATGTTTCACGTTGAACCACCGGCCGTATAACTTGACACAGCCTCACTCGCTTTTTCTTAGGCGTTTTTCTATAGAAGCGGTGGTAGCTCAGTGGGTAGGAAAATGGATTCGCAAGCGAGATACCCAAGTTCGATCCCCAGTGCGGGCATGTACCAATGACTTTGTTTAATTTCAATGTTACGTACATTTGCAAATTTTTTGTCGCAATATCACACGCTAACGGTGAAGGAAAACATCTTGGGTAGCTCCGCATGTATTGTTTAGTCTTTCCTGTGGGCTAGGCCGACTAAGCTGTCAGGATGATATAGGTGCTGGGCAAGCCTACACCATTTAAAAACCATGTCCCCGGAACTACAGCATCCGAGTGGTCCCTTCACCCATCTAGTGTGAGTTAAGGTGTCACTGGACGCTGTATAAATCATCTCATTACGTAGATGCAAAGGCCAATTTTTCTTTCGCAACTGCAGATAAAGTATCAGTTTTTATATCCCATATTCAGCATATATAGATCTGGCCGAGTTACTCAATTGCCCTCGGGACCTTAGCCTATACCACTCTATGTAATCAGGGCGGTATGGCGCATACGTTGTTTTTAATTCATAACTTAATTAGACCGCGTAACCCGGCACTGCGGCGCGAAGTTGCTCGCTAAATTCAAAGTTACGGTCTGTTGTGCCGCGCCATGCTGCGTAAGTAACTCTTTACGGAAGGGTTAGGAAGGAACAGCTGTTGTGAGGTGTAAGTCATTCGCTTTAGTAATGTTGGGCAGATTACTTTGTATAGTATTTTCTAAAGTTAACACGAGTGCTAGACATAATTAAGACTGTTTTAATACGGATTTCACTCGTTTATTATATTTTTATAATTTTCCGACGTTTCGGCACTTTTACAGGTGCCGTGGTCTCGGATGTCTGAGGTGATAGGCGTCTTTTTGAAAGCATTAACTGTTAGTTTACTACGCTCGGCAAAAATTACAAAAATTAATTATGAAGTTCAGTTTCAAAATGGGTAAATCAATTATTTTATATAAAGTCAACAATATTGATTGTTAGTAATTGAAGTTAAAAATTAAATTTATAAACCAATTATTTTACATGAACTAAAAATATTGATTATTAATTGAAATTAACCACGGCACCTGTAACAGTGCCGAAACGTCGGAAAATTATAAAAATATAATAAACGAGTGAAATCCGTATTAAAATAGTTTTAATTATGTCTAGTACTCGTGTTAACCTTCGAAAATACTAAGTATAACATAACATTTACATACAGGTACAAACAATTGATCAATTGATGTGATCCCCAACCCGCATGCCCAGCGTGGAGATTATGGGCATAACCCCCTATGATAGCACAACGTGGCCCTCTTTATGGGAGGGCTATGTCCAACAGTGGACTAGTATAGCCTGACGACGACGACATACAATTGTTGCTGACCCCACACTAGGATACTCTGTGTCGTGGGAACCAGAAACAACGACATCACAAACATGTAAACATCCAAGACCTTCGTTTTTTTTTGTCTCCAGCCGGGATTCGAATATGTAGGTTACTTATTTTTTAATTTCATCCCAAAGACACTAGCCAGTCCAGTGTCAAAGTTTATCTGATTACTGTGCCCCGCGGTGTTATCCGCGGTTTACCGAATTTCCCTTGGGAATATAATATTTTCCCGCATTGAAACGTGGCTTATGTGGTAAACCAGGGTGTCAGCTAACTTGAAACCAAATTTTATTAAAATCGCTCCAGCCGTTTAGATGTGAAGAAGTGACAGACATTCACACTCACAAACTTTCGCCTTCATAATATTAGTGTGACATGTAACGTGATGTGAAGTATGTTGTGAAGTGTGATGTGATAGTGTATTCTCAAGCAAAAGCATTGGCTATGAGCAAACTTGCACTTGGCCTATTTTCTAGCAAAACAATTTCGTCTCAACCTTACTCAAAGGCACAGTCATTTAGTCATATTATTTATTCACGAATCCGCTATTTTTCAGTAATCCAGCTGTTACCTTCTCAGGTTCGAAGTAGCTATCCGTGTCCGATGCTAGTTTCAATGTTTGTGAAGTAATTTGGGATTAGAAAATAGCTACAGAAAAATTTCTTTTTATTGGTGACTCCGTGGCCACTTGGCCAATTTTCTAACGAGACAGATAATTTCGTCTTAACCTTAACTTATTCAAAGGCTGTTTTTATTTATTCACAAACACGCAATTTCTCAGTAATCCAGCTGTAAGCTTCTCAGTTTCGAAGTAGCTATCCGTGTCGGAGACTCGATTCCACTGTTTGTGAAGTAATTTAGGATAGAAAAAAATTACAAAATTATTGTTATTTATTGGTGACTCCGTGAAGACTCGCACTTGGCCAATTTTCTAGAAAACGAGACAATTTTGTCTTGACCTTGACCTCACCCAAAGCTGTACCTGTTTTTCCGTAATCCAGCTGTTACCTTCTCAGTTTCGAAGTAGGTATCCGTGTCGGATACTGGTTCTAGTATTTGTAAAATAATTTAGAACGTTAAATTACTTTTAAATAATTGCCACCTATTTGTGACTTCGTAAAAATTCACAATCGGTCAATTTTCTAGAAAACGAGACAATTTTGTCTTGACCTTGACCTCACCCAAAGCTGTACCTGTTTTTCCGTAATCCAGCTGTTACCTTCTCAGTTTCGAAGTAGGTATCCGTGTCGGATACTGGTTCTAGTATTTGTAAAATAATTTAGAACGTTAAATTACTTTTAAATAATTGCCACCTATTTGTGACTTCGTAAAAATTCACAATCGGTCAATTTTCTAGCTAGGCACAATTTCGAAATGACCTTAAGGCTATTGTATTTATTTTTTAACAAACCAGATATTTTTCCGTAATCCAGCTGTTACCCTCTCGGTTTCGAAGTAGCTATCCGTGTCGGATACTCGTTCCCAGTGTTTGTGAAGTAATTTAGTATGGAAAGTAACTTTAGAATAATTGCTTCTTATTGGTGACTCCTCCGAAGGAGTGGGCTTTGTTACAGGGTTAATTTATGCTTGTAAATTGTTAATGTAGTGTTTAAGTTTGACTGTGTAACGTTTTCTGTTAACTTATTTAATTTTGGAACGTACTCAAGGCCTTATATAAAGAAAGATACATAGACTGATAACACTTTGAAATGGAATAACACAGATATTTCTAACCTAAGAGTAAAGACGGCGGCCTTATCACTAGAACTGATCTCATTCAGAATACCTTTGGATGGGCTGGACTAATACATTAGACAAGGAACTAGATGTGCAAACATTAAAATTGATAATTTCAAAAGTATACGAATTATATGAGTACATGCGTAAATAACCGAGTAACTATGTCATGAAGCTAAGCCCATTTTTTTTCCTTTAATTTATGCAGCCTCCATAATTTGGGTGTTCCAGTGTAAAGGGTAAAGACATCCTCTCTTTCAGACCCAAATTTTCAGCCATTTACCACTTCTGTTCACTCCAGCAAGAATTAATCGCTCCAGCAATAATTAATCGAGGTCATACCGCCATCGTCTTCGCCGCCCCCGTTGGCGATGACTGCCGCGGTACCATCTCGGTGGAAAGTCAAGCCCAACTATTTGGGTGCATGCGGCTTACGTGGCCGGATCAGTTCCACTTTAGTTTGGTGGTCTGAACCCCCACATCCACTATGCGCGTTTTGGGACGCAGTGTGGTATTCTAGACACGATCTATCCTCCGGACGTCGTTTATACCTACTGCGTTCGATTGCTCTTTGACGAAACTTGAGTTTGCGTGCAACTTTCTACAACAATTCTCAATTTTCGTTGATTTTCTTGACCAAACATTTTAATAAAAGTAATATTAGGTATTACAAGTTAGTAAATTACATTATTGTAGACTTTTAGTCCGGATCTACTTACGGGTTTTGTTATATCGGAAGAGTCCGAACAGGTTTCGCTCCGATTCGCAGAGCTTAATCATGGTGAGCAGAGACGGAACTCGCGTCGTCGGTTGCTCGTCTCACACTCTCTCTTCCGATATATATAACAACACCCGTAAGTAGATCCGGACTAAAAGTCTACAATGTGTTGTGCTTACGAAAGTTTTAGTTCAAAATTATATTATTACTTTATATAAGTAAAGGTATGTAAATGTATTATTATTATTAAGTGCAAGTATGTATCACATTTCCTTTAGTAACTTTACATCGTAAGGTTGTCTGGAAGAAATTGCTTTTAGCAATAAAGCCCCAGCAGTGGGAACTTACAAGGGTTCATATCGATACATCAGCTTTTAATCACCCCGTTTCAATCAAAAGTTGTTGTAGCAATGCCATTCGCTAACCGTGAAGAAAAACATCGTGAAGTAACGTGAAGTGTCTCAGGGAGTCAATTCTCACTTCATTAGCAAATAAGTCGTATACGACTCTAAGGCTTAGGACTTGGGATTCTATGTAAAAATTCGAGCGACAGCCAAAATCTGTATACTGAACGCCATGCCAGATTGAATTCGAATGAGAAAATAAATGTCTAATGACTCTGTCGAGTTATCTTATCTTATTTTTATGCGACAAATGTCTAATCCTTCGAATATTTTGCGTCTACGCTTTCAATTCGCATGGGCGAGAATCGGCCCCCAGGCGTTCAAATACTTGCTTGAACTTGAAATTGCCAATCCGCAGTAGACAGGCGTGGTAATTAAGCTCATACTCTCTCTCTCACTGAGAGAAGCCCTATGCCCTGTGTTGGCACGTTTACAGGGTACAAAAAAGTGCTCCCTATCTATCCATCCATCCGTCCGTCCGTCCGTCCGTCCGTCCGTCCGTCCGTCCATCCGTCCATCTGTCCGTCCGTCCGTCCGTCCGTCCGTCCGTCCGTCCGTCCGTCCGTCCGTCCGTCCGTCCGTCCGTCCGTCCGTCCGTCCGTCCGTCCGTCCGTCCGTCCATCCATCCATCCATCCATCCATCCATCCATCCATCCATCTATCTATCTATGGGTACGTTCCCTAACTCGCTAATCTTCAATTCAAATTCTCCACAAGACAGCTCCCGTGGAAACCACCCTCCCCATATTGTTATGAAATGTTAATTATGTTCTTTTGAAGTGTCTTATTTATTCATGCCAAATTTTCTAATTTTGTTTCAGGTAATTAGAAATTATTAAAAGCGCGGCTTACAAAGGCGCGTTTTGGGAGGCACGCCGGTTGGTATTCTGTTTCTTTATTAAGGCTGTTCTTACGGCGAGCATTCTGTCTCACTCGCACAATTTAATGTTTTAATTAAGGTTAATTTTTTTCTTTCTTAGGGTGGCTGGAAGAAGTTTTTTTGAATAAAACAACCTTTTTACATTCACAGTTAGTTGTTATTTAAGTTTTTTGCCACCTTATTTTTTGTGCAATAAATCTTAGTTAAGGCAAATTTTGCCTTCAAAATTTAGGTCAGCTGGTTGACAATGCTAAGTAGCTTTAAGCTCGGCTATGTAGAATAACTTTTGAAAATCGTGCAACTAATAATTTTTAAATTATTTATTTAATTATCGGTAATAAAAATAATTTTATTATCATTTCCTGATGTACTGAATATGCGAATTATGTTACACCTTGTGTAATTGTTTAAGTGCGGTTAATGTTAATGTTGTTTTAGAGTGCCTCCAGGCAAACCAATTTCGACCAATTTAATGGTGGATAATGGAACTAATTCAGTTGTCATATTCAGATGAATATGGGAATTTTGTTACACCCTATGTAATTGTTTAAGTGCGGTTTATATTAATTTTGTTTTAGAGCGCATCCAGGGAAACCAATTTTGACCAATTTAATGGTGGGTAATAGTTCCATTACCCACCATTAAATTGGTCAAAATTGGTTGTCATATTCAGATTAATATGGGAATTTTGTTACACCTTATGTAATTGTTTAAGTGCGATTAATATTGATGATGTGGTAGAGCGGGTACAGGCAAACCAATTATGACCAATTTATTGGTGGGTAATTGAACTAATTCAATTCTCATATTCAGATGAATATGGAAATTTGGTTACACCTTGTAAAATTGTTTAAGTGCGGTTGGTATTGATGATGTGGTAGAGCGGGTACAGGCAAACCAATTATGACCTATTTAATGGTCGGCATAAAACTAATTTAAATCCTGTGTGTCTATACTCAGTCTAGATTACGATGAGCTTTTGCGGTAGAGCTGCGTACAGCTGCCTCGTCCAGGAATTTTATATTGAAACGCGCTTATTACAATAACATATGCGGAAATGAATTGAGGTTTTCAACAAAATGTGTAGAGTTCACTATTTACTTCATTAGTTACTATAACACTCACTTGTTCGCTCACTCACACTCCCAACACGACCGTCCGGATTCCGGACCAGTGATCGACCTTGACTTCGTCTCGGGCTTACATATTCGTCTACTCATATGAAAACATCATCCTACTGCCCCAGTATCTAAATAAATAATAATATTTACACATACATACGTATACAAACACGCACATAAATACACATACACACACACACACACACACACACACACATAGTTGGCTAAGTTAATTTTCTATTTATTTTATCTTTCGTAATATCATCTCAAACTAAACTAGATTAATGATATGGAAGAGCGGAGTCACCTAGTACAGGCATTGTATGCTTAGAAGGTGACTCCAATTACTATGTACCGAAAAATAATGAAGATAAAGAATAAAGATTTTTTTTTAAAAAAAAACTATTCTTCATCATCATCAGCCCACCGCTGCCCACTGCTGGGTATAGGCCTTTTCCCTCAAATGCCATCTCTCACGGTCCCTGGCCATCCGCAACCGGACCTTCCGCCGACTCAACTATATCGTCGGACCATCGGGCTGCTGGTCTGCCCACTGACCGTCATCCTGTTCTCAGCCGCCACTCTGTGGTTGCCCTGGTCTATTTGCTGTCTTCTTGCCTTGCCAGGCGACTCACCCATTTCCATCTTTATCTCGAGACTCTTTCGCCAGTGTCGTCGACCCTTGTCCAGCGATGGATAGCGACGATAAGTCGTCATCGTCGTCAGGCTATACTAGTCCACTGCTGGACATAGCTATCCCCTAAAGAGCGCCACGTTGTGCTAACGTAGGGGGTAATGCCCATAATCCCCACGCTGGGCATGCGGGTTGGGGATCGCAGTTCGGTGGAATTGTACTGCAGGGTCGCTGCTGCCCACCCCCCGGTTTGTGTCCCTTTTACGACACCCGCGGGAAGAATTGGGTTGGTGCTATTCTCTAGGCCGACACCACACAGCAGTATAAGTAACTAGTAATTAATGAAAATCATGTAACAGAACGTGAGTTGCGGTTCTCCTTGTGTGTTTCATGAATGTGATTGTGCGTGTGTGCAAAGATGAGTAAAAAGTGTAGTTACCATAAAGACGTCTTGGATTCGAACTTTTCATCCCACCTCAGCGAGCTACTGAAAAAAGTTCACCAAGGAGGTTCGACTCTGAGTTTTTAACAAATTAAAAAAGGTTGTATGATAAATAATAAATAAATATTCATGGACATATTACACAGATCTCGTTAGCCCTATACTAAGTACAACTAAATGACTTGTGGTATAGGTGCTAACTCGACGATAGATTTAATACAATAAATACATAAATAACATCCAAGACCCGAGACAAACTAGAAAAGTCCGTTTCCTACTTTGACCCGGCCGGGGATCGAACCCGAGACCTTCGGTTTCACAGTCAGCGTGCCAAACCGCTGCGCCACCGAGGCCGATAAATTTGACACCTTGGAGATAAAAGAACTGAATTTAAAAAAAAATATTCCATTTCCGATTTCGAAAATCGAAAATACTTTTTTCCACGCTGCAGCGGGATAAAAATAAATTAAATTCGTTGTTTTACTTCGTATCATGCGGCATTTTTTCGTAGCAATACCGAGAACGCGCTGTACCGGGTTAAATATAATTATTACCGACCGCAACTCAGCGGCTGTCAATAAAACTCAGTCCTCGCCCAATAAAAATGATTAATATGAGAGAACTGTCCACTAGCTGGTGATTGATGCTCCTTAGGTATAATCGGCTGACTGGCACACGTAGGAATCATCTTGATAGCATTTTTTATGTAGCCTATAAACGACCCAGTGCAGGGCACCGGCCTTCTCTCAGAGAGAGAGAGAAAGTGTGGGCTTGGTAACCACCCGTGCCCACAGCGGATTGGCAGTTTCAAGCGTTGAGGTATCTGAAATTCTCAGACACTTCAGGTTTCCAACATAATATGACAAATATACATAAATTAGAAAACATGCCCGCACTGGGTATCGAACAAGGGTATCTCGCTTTCGAGTCCGTTGCTCTATCCACTGGGCTACTGCTGCCCTAACAGTCCATTTCTTGTCTTACGATTTAATTCATATTCAGTTGATAAAGCGAAGGTGATCTGTCAGAATCGTCGCAAGATGCAGTCCCCGGTCTCTGCCTAACCCTCTGGGATACAGGCTTGAGGTTATACCATGACATAACATAACATTTACATACAAGCACATACATTGCTTCTGGCCCCACACTAGGATACCCTATGTCGTGGGAACCAGAAACAGCGACATCACAAACATGTAAACATCCAAGACATGGGGTTTTTTTTTCCCTAGCCGGGGATCAAACCCGTATGTTTTATGTACGTATGTTTTAATTCATACGACTGCGTATAACTGTTGTTGCAATAAATGTTTTACTTCTTTCTTTTACTATTCTTTATAAAACAAAACAAGTTTGTATAGAAATTTATCCTTTGGGGGCCGGCCTTAAGCCAAATCTAAGGAGGTGATCCAAATCGGCCACAGTCATGGTTCTCACGTCAGTCAGATTGCCCCCAAAACGATTTTGCTGACAAATTTAAAGTCACCCTTTAGTTAAATTGCTAGCTATCTTGCAGAATATGGAGGGCGAAAAGCACGTCTCTACTCCTTTTTAAGTAGGATCCGCACTTAGAGACCTTGTGTTTCCTGTTGATAAGGCCTGACTAAGCTAAAAAGACGGCAAGGAAAATCCTACATAATATTAGGTCTAAAAATATGTCTACCAGAGACATCACTTATCTTTTTTACAGCAGGCAGAATTGAAAGGTCCAATTTAGTATACTTAAATGTCCCATCTGGCGTGGGGACTTCGTTAAAGGGCTCCACGCAGTAATATTAACAGAGCCACCAACGACGAAAAAAATCAGATTAATACTAGTTTTTGCCCGCGACTCCGTCTGCGTGGACTTCAGGTACTTTTTTGCAACCCAGTTCACTCCCTTAAAGGTAAAATATTATATTAAAAAACGGCGAACACGTGTTCAATCAATTGTGTTAAGGAGTAGTACAACTATTAAGTAGTTTTAAAATCACATGACTTAGATTTGCATGTTTTAAGGATTTTTTTTCGTATTTTTAATATTTTAGTTTATGCTTATTTTGTACTTACAGAAAATAATATTTTCAATAAAGTTATACTGTACCGTCGTATTTTTAGGTAATCGGGTAAACACTTCTCATCCCCCACGTGACAGGCCTTGCCTAGTGTGGGGGTCAGATTATAAGTAAAATTGTACCTTTTTATGGCAATAAATACTTTTTACCTAATTAAAACTGTTTTTATACGGATTTATGCTCGTTTATTACATTTTTACAATTTTCCGAAGTTTCGGCACTTTTTCAGGTGTCGTGGTCCCGGATGACTCATCGGATGTCATCCGGGACCACGGCACCTGAAAAGTGCGGTAAATGTAATAAACGAGCATAAATCCGTATAAAAACAGTTTTAATTATGTCTACTGCTCGTATTAACCTTAGAAAATACTATACTTTTTACCTTTTTATCTTTAGTTAGTTTAAGTTTCAAGAAAATTAGATAACATTCTTTATACCTTTCATACAAATTTTGGCAACCCTTTTCACCACCTTAAGGGTTGAATTTCAAAATCCGGTCTTATTCCTTGCCTACAGTGTAACAACTGACCCTCTGTGCAAAATTTCAGCTTCCTAGGTCCAACGGCTTGGGCTGGGCGTTGATGAGTGAGTGAGTCAGTCAGGACTTTGAATTTTATTTATATAGATTATATTCGAAGCGCTCGTGGCCTAGGCGAACCGAGTGATTGGAATCAATCACTTGGTTAAGCAATAACAGGCGCGGTCAGGTACAGGATGGGTGACCATCCCGTGACCACCGCTAGTGGCATTTTTCCGAGCGCTTCCGTGCTTCGCAAGGCACGTTAAGCCGTTGGTGCCGGCTGTCATATAATGGCAGTAGTCGTTAAGCCATGTCAGAGGCCTTATGGGCGGCTTGATGACTTCTGACAATAAGGCCCGCCACTGTCTTTCAATCCTCCACCAACCCGGATTGGCCCCCGTGGTGGAGTATGGCCTAAACTTCCTGCAATGCAGGAAGAGACCCGTACCCCAGCAGTGGGGACATACAAGGGTTGATAACGAGATTATATTCTTTTTGGTGTTGGTGGCGCTGGTGTCATTTATTTACTAGCTGGTGCCCGCGACTTCGTCTACGCAGGATTATCGGGAAGACTTTTTTGCGTAGGTACTTGACACTTATCGTCATATTTTGGACGATTCAATCAATTTTTGAACTAAAACTTTCGTAAGCACAACACATTGTAGACTTTCCGCCGGCCTGGAAACCGGTTCTACGAAAGTGCTGTGATAGTGAATATCGAAATCGACACTGCAAGAACGAAGATGTCGTGAGCTGTGTCTGTGCCATCATGCCTAGTGGCATTGACGACGGGAAAGCAGTAGGCGCTGCGGCGCAAGCCAGCGGGAATCCCCCGCAGCCAGTGTCGGCACCCGCCCCACCTATCTCGGCGCGGGCGCGCCGCGCGCTTGCCCGTAGTGTGAGACAAGCAACCGACGACGCGAGCTCCGTCTCTGCTCACCATGATTAAGCTCTGCGAATCGGAGCGAAACCTGGTCGGACTTTTCCGATATAACAACACCCGTAAGTAAATCCGGACTAAAAGCCTACGATTCACTCAATATCTGTATAAATTGTAGCCTATGTGTTATAATTGTATACAAGCTATATAATTGTTAAGTTTCATTAAAGTCCATTTAGTAGATAGATGTTTGTTTCTCTTTCACGTAACGAAAGTGTCAAACATCCATCCATCCATACTTACAAACTTTCGCGTTTATAATATCAGTAAGGAAGTAAGGATTTACAGAGTTCTTGTTACTTAACAGTGAATACCAAAGCATTACAGAACTAAAGACGACCGCTCACTTCGATTTCTCTAGCATTGTTTTACATTCATCCATTCCATCAAAACTTTTATCACATCCATATTCAAATCACATCTTTATTTACATACCGTTTTTGCGAAAAAATTCAGTAGAATATCTCAGACATGTTAATATTGACTTTAACGGGCATGGCCGTGACCCCGGTTTTTTTATTGGTGGAGCTCATGGAGCCCCTTAAAAGGCGATGGTGAGGTTATAATAAGTATGTTTCTAAAATTATAAATTTTTAATTTTCTGTTATGTCTTATCTATATCTATCTATAATCAGCCCACATCAACCTACTTTTTACGGGTTCCTTTTTACTGCGCCATTCCTCACGGTCCTGTGCTAATCTGATCCATCTCTGATGCGCACCCCTCACGATTTCGTCTGACCATCGTGTCGGTGGTCTGCCTACCAACCTCCTTCCCTCCCTTGGCCACTACTCTGATACTGCCCTGGTCCACCGGCCGTCATCCCTTCTAGCCAAGTGTCCCAAATTATTTCTTGTAACTTTTGTAAATAAGTGTACGCCTTACATAAGACCCTTAGTTAACCTTGTAATAAAAAATACCAAGATGTAGACAAACATAAGATAAGATAAGAATATTCTTTATTGTACACACCAGAAAATAATAACAGAGACAATAGTTACAAAAGAAGAGGTACAATTGGCGGCCTTATTGCTGATAGCAATTTCTTCCAGGCAACCTTAAATCGGAAAGATTGCTGAAGGAGAAATTGAGACTGGTAGTTGGTGGTCATCAATTACCTATTCTACTTTGCACTAATAAGGATTCTATTTAAATTTGATTAGTTTGATGACGTATTTCCAGGCACGTAAGTAGTTTAGGTTTCATAGGCCCCGATCAGTTGGTTTTTCACTTAGAAATTTATCGAATATTTATCCTGGACTTTAAAAATTACCTATATATATGATAGGGCAACTATCATGTCGATAGGTAATTTATTACAATAGGGCCCCACTGCTAGGGCACGGGTCTCTTCCTCCATCGCAGGAAGGTTAAGCCATACTCCACCACGAGGATCAAGGCCGGGTTGGTGGAGGATTGTAAGACAGTGGTGGGCCTTACTGTCAGAAGTTATCAAGCCGCACATAAGGCCTCCGACATGGCTTAAAGACTGCCATTACATGACAGCCGACACCAACTGATTACCGTGCCTGGCAAAGCACGGAAGCGCTCGGAAAAATAATCACTAGCTGTAGTCACGGGACCGTCACCCAACCTACACTTGACCGAGCCTGTTGTTGCCTAAGTCAAGTGATTGATTCCAATCACTCGGTTCGACTGGCCACGAATGATTCTTATTTTTTAAAATTACCTATTTTATTGAAAAACAGACTTCGGACTTTTTTAAGACAATGCCCATTACGCAGGACAACCCCCGAAACAAAACACTGTCGAGCCAAATATCGCAGCCGGTGTGATTCACTGTCATCGCCGCGCGTCGCGCAGGCTCGCGGGGAAAGAAACGAAATTATCTATCAAAGTCCGAGTAAATTGCGCCGGGATGGGGTCAACCGTAATCGGGCTGACGTTGGACCCAACGCTACTTGTGTTTCGACCCATATGCCCATTTGAGCTGTCCGAAAATGCCGCGACGTAAAAATGCCAGTACCAATACTGGCGTTTTTACGTCGCGGCATTTCCGGAAACTGCGTAATTCAGGTCAGATCAACGTCCGTTGATCTGACTTCAATTACGCAATTTTACTGCAATGTTGGTTTGAAATAACTTACTTAAAAGGATAAGATCACAATAGCCGGGCGAGACTCGAGACAAGAGACGAATAAAAATCAATGTTCACAGAGTAGTCATTAGATAGATAGATAGAATATTCTTTATTGTACACAGAAATTACAGTAACAGAAATTATATAAAAAATACAGTACAAATGGCGGCCTTATTACTAAAAGCAATTTCTTCCAGGCAACCATAGACGGATACAAGAGAGAAATTAGACACAGGTAGTCGGTGCAAAACAGAAATATTGAAATTATTAATTCAACGAAATTTATATAAACTTACTTAAACCACATACATAAATAATTAAATGAATAAATAATTAAGATATACATACATACTAATAAATAAATTATATATGGGGAGAGGAGATAATATAATATACCTACGTTATATTTTATTAACTGCATTATTTAATTTTTTTAAAAGGAAGTATTCCTTCACTCTACACTTAAATATCGCAGATGAAGAAGACTGTCTTATTAGTAGTGGCAGTGCATTCCACAGTCGGACGGCTGTGGCTGAGAAGGAGTTACTGAAGAACTTCGTCGAGTGACTAGGTGTCTTTAGCAACAGATTCTCAGCTGAACGCAACGTGCGACTGTAAGAATCATGCAGAACAGAAAGCGGTGTTTAAGGTAGACAGAAGTGGTAGGATTGAACAGCACAGAGTAGAGAAGTGAAACAATGTGAGCGTTCCTGCGGTGGCGGATGGGGAGCCACTTGAGCTTAGTGCGATATTCGGATATGTGGTCATATTTTCGCAAACCGAATATGAACCGTATGGCGAAGTTCTGGAGGCGCTCAAGCTTGTCTAATTGCTCTTGTGTAATGTAAAGATAGCCAGCAACATCATATTCGAGGATAGGGAGTAGTAGAGATTGTGCGAGCGCAATTTTGGTTGGAGTTGGTAGGAAGTTCCGTAACCTCCTCACGGAGGCCGCTGAAGCGAACATTTTCTGGCTCACCTCGGCTAGCTGTGGCACCTAAGACAAGCACCTGTCGATCACAATCCTCAAGTTCTTCACCTTCTCACTAAACGGAATATGGACATTGTCAAGTCATTGTCTGTGGTCAGTATTTGGCGGCAGTCACAATGCCATTATTATATTGTCAGAAGTCTCCGATTTTTGTCTCTGTTCCTCGAAGTTTAGGTAAATAAGCCCGCTCCATTCCTATCACTGATGATAATGGCTACTCTGTGACGTCAAACGTTCACAGAGCAGCCAATACCTGTCGGCAATATTTGATGGCAGTCACAGAGGCATACGAGCCCAATGTACTTAATGCAAATATATGATAAAAATAATACAGTGTGACTATGTATATAGTTGGGATGTAACTGGGATATACATCACAAGTGCGCACGGGTTACTTTTGTCACCGTGACTGTTTCGTCACTCCGTAGATTTGTATGGAGATGCGCAAAATGTCACCCAGTTGTCACGTCGTAACATACGCGCATCTCCATATATATCCATGGTCTTGATAAGAGTGACGAAACAGTCACGGTGACAAAAGTGCATTGTTACAATTGACGCGCAGGGTCCCTAGCAATGTTTGCATACAATAAAGTCATTTAAATAATATTAACATTATTACTATTATTGGTTAAGCAAAGAGAATAGAATATTATTTATCTTCAAGCGAAGTGAGGTATACTATAGGCATTAGTGACAATTTAAAGAGACATTTATGTAACAACATATGAATTACAAATGAAGACAAAATGGTCTGTGCCTCGGCTTGTAACTAAAGTATATAGGGAAGAGCGGGTGATCGTGCTCCTCCACTATAAAGGGAAATTTCCCGCCAGGCAGATCGTATGCCTGGGAACGGCCGGTCCAACTATTGTTGGTCGAACGTTATATTTATGGTATGTCATTGAAACACTTTGATTGCGCGATGCAGGAATATTGGAGTTTGTAGTGCGCGCGCAGAATTGACATGTGCTCGCCACATCACTCACCTTCAAGACCGTAGCTACGCATAGCTAGGTCTGATAGGAATCGAAGTCTGTGCTCTAAAGCCTGCAAGTACCAGGTGACGCTGAGTCAGTGAGTCGACTAGCGGTTGAGGGTGTTCGGCGCCTAACAGTCACTTCACCGGCGACAGTACCATGGAGCCCGCGCATGTGGTAGGAACCGGTGAAGGCTACTGTACCACTGGCAACGTGTACGTGTGCTGTTGCTGTGTGGCTGCCGTGCCGAGGGGTTGGAGGAAGATCACCATCAGTCCCAGTAGTCGGTGCGTTGACTGTAGTGGAAATGATGAAGTGAGAGGGAAGATTTCTGGCCTTGCTTTGAGACTAATGTATGTAGGGTGCTGCGAGAGCGAAGGAAGGTTGACAATGTTCTGTCAGGGGTCACCACTATAGGGAAGAGCGGGTGATCGTGGTCTTCCACTTTAAAGGGAAATTTCCCGCCAGGCAGATCGTATGCCTGGGGACGGCCGGTCCAACTGTTGTTAGTCGGACGTTATATTTATGGTATGTCATTGAAACACTTTGATTGCGCGATGCAGGAATATTGGAGTTTGTAGTGCGCGCGCAGAATTGACATGTGCTCGCCACAAGTACACCAGTGTGCAACTAGTTACCGATTTTCAGGCAAGGCATTTTTTAAACTATTATAACTCTCTGGGTATAATTATACTAATATTATGAGGATAAAGATCAAGAGGAAGAGGAGGTACAGTCTGTTAGCTTTTAGAATATATCTCGGGCTCTAGAGTAGGCTTCGGTTTTCGCCGAAAGCACACGTGTGTAATACTGATGATCGAGTTCTGATTTCGAAATTAAGTGGCACTTTAGTTCCGTTATTTCTATAACACGAATATAACCGATTCTATCAGATAGTAGATGAGGTTTATTGTTAAAGCTAACATATTGTATTTACAGTCTATTTATTCTTACTTGTCCAATTTAGTAAACAAGATTCTAACCTTAAAATTGAGATTAGATGCCTAAACTAGACATTTTCTCGCAAATTCATGAACTATTATGAAAATGAACTAATTCATGAACTAGAACTATATTTATAAAATTGGCACCGTGTTACCTAAAAGAGTGTTCCAGGTTACTTCATTTATGGAAATATGGCAGTTTTAGACTAAAAAGTCACACTTTAAGGGTAGAATCTTGTTTACTACACTGGGCAAGTAAGAATAAATAGACTATAGGGTCTAGTGTGGCCATGCCCGTCTCAGGTCGAGGTCATCCTGTGTACCCAACATTAATAGAGGGGAATGATGGAGTTGACAGCACTATAGGATTTCTCGGATGCCTCGAATAATAACTCGCGGAAATAGCTGGTTAGGCCCTCTATTTTTGCTTTTCGCTTTATTGGCTAGTTTTATGTAACCGTCCTATGCTTTCATAGAGGGGTACAAAAGGCGAAATAGCATGTATTAGGTATGTAGCAATTATTATGTAAAAGCAGACTATTTCTGCGGGCCCAGTGTGGATTTTCTCTCAAGTTCACAAATTCATATTCATCACATTCATAGTAATTTATTACATTGTCATGTATCACCACGGTTTGTTTTTGTAACATGGCACCCTGTAAGGCCACTACAGTAATATTAAAACATAGTATTTAAACGTAATAGAATATTGACCCTTAATTTTTTACCTAACACTATTTGGGATCTTATTGTCATGCAAAATATTATTATTATATACTAGCTGACTTAGCGAACTTAGTACCGTCAAACAGTCGATTCTTTAATTTTTTTTATTTTTTTCCGTAAAAACCATCCTCGGACTTCAAAGAATATTCTAAAAAAAGAATTAGCGAAAGCGGTTCAGCTGCTATCGAGATTTGCGCTTACCAACACATTCAGCGATTCATTTTCATACTATAGATATTATACTATTGTTAGAATATTATGTACATTTATTCTTACGCATTGGCGTCCTAACCGACCTTAACACGTATGTACACAGACCTCAAACAAGAATTAAAATCATTAGGGAGTCCAAAGTAGAAGCTTGTACGCCATCGTGGCATTGGCGTCACGATGGCGTACAAGCTTCTACTTTGGACTCCCTAATGATTTTAATTCTTGTGTGAGGTCTGTGTACCTACGTGTTAAGGTCGGTTAGGATGGTATAGAGCCTTTAACAAATAAGTGTCAGCTGCGCATTAATAATAATTTTGTTATTACGGGGAACAAGATCTAACAACCAAATATTAGTGAAGGGCAAGAATAAAAGTAGGTACCCAAAAGCAGCTTGCCCCCATGCAGTGACTAATGAATGAGTGTTGATGGGGTTTGTTAGGATTGTGGTAAGTGGTAATACAGGCATGAGTTTATGTGTGTATGTTTGTGAATATAAAGCGACCACAAATTCGACTCTTGCCGGGGGCCGACTTAATGTATTTTTCCAAAGTGTGTAATGTATAACTATCAGCTTTACTGCCCTACCAAATTTGCTATACTAGGATTCCATTGATGTCATGTACCGGTGCCTGACGTGGCACGCATCGTCTTTAGTAAAAAATGATCTATATTCTTTTTAATGCACTAACCCGTGCTAAGGACAATTTTAAAAAAAACTATTTAGAGGCTAAAAATCCCGGCATGGGTGAAATTTTAAGCCTCTAAATAGTTTAAAAAAAAACGATCTGTAAAGATAACAATTATTTTAAGAATGAAAGATATGATTTTGAAAAAAAGAATAAATATGGAATATCTTTGTTCGTTATTTCTGTACTTCCTCTTCCTCAGGCTTTATTAGTCCACTGCTGGACGTAGCCCTCCCCTAATGAGCGCCATATCGCAACGTTGTGCATCATTGGGGGGTAGTGCCCATTATCTCCACGCTGGACATGCGGGTTGGGGATCGCAGTTTGGTGGAATCGTACTGCAGGGGGCGCTGCTGCCCACCCCCTGGTTTGTGTCCCTTAGTCGCCTTTTACGACACCCGCGGGAAGAATTTAGGTTGGTGCTATTCTCTAGGCCGACACCACACAGCAGTGTCTCTGTACATCACCTATTAATTGTGAAACTAACACCGGTAACAACTTCAATAAGTAAACGTTTTGTTTTATCTGTTGGGTATTTTATTTTATATAATGTTTATCTAGGCTAGGAAGCCCATAAAACGTTTGACTAGTGGATTTCCTAGTTAATAATAAATTCACCACGACGTTAAACAAAATCGCTAAGTAGTTATTAAGGACGATTTAACCTGGCTATAACTTATAATTAAACTAATAATATGGCTTCCAGTCAGGCCAATTATAGTGACAACTGAGTAACAATTAGCGTAGAGACCATCAAATACAACTTACCATGAGTAATTATTGAAGAAGTACCTCTTAAGCTAAAAGTAATGTTCGATACTTACTTTCTTAAGCACCACATATTATCAGCTTAATTCCGGATTCACTTAAGCAAGTAAGTGAATCCGGGATTAAGTTAATCAAGTTAATGTTTACTACCATAAACCTCCCAGGTTTTTGTGATTTTGGTTTGTTTAGTTTTATTAAGAGGGAGGGCGGTGCATTAGCTAACCGCACGGTGCTTGTGGGATTTTTGGCGGAATTCAGCAAAGTAATTTTAACTTTTTAATTGTTTAATTTCATTAATATGTGCCTTAAATAAATAAATAACAAAAAAAATCCTCGAATGGATAAGCCCTTGTTTTATGATAAAATACATAGTTTATTTAATGCTGGCTGCCTTGGATTCAATATGCCTCACAATGTTCCCTTAACGACTGTTTATACTTTGCGACACACATAATAAACATTTGCATCAAAATCATTTGTTTATTTTATAGTTATATATTAAACGGGTATAATCGCGATAATTTATTAGATATCGGAAATAACGGGAAACGTCGGAAATTTCGTTTTACCTAATAAATAATCGCGACCATTTGAATCGCTTGTAGCCCCGGCTGCCTTAGTGATATTTAACGATAAAGAAGGTTAAGCAAAATACATTGCTTTGCTGTGACACATTTAAGTTCAACCCGAATGGAGAACTGTGCCCCAAGATACAATTTAATGTACTTTGGGGTTCAGAGTTACTTTATACATTTTTATGTTTTATTCTGCTCAGTAAACATTTTTCATTTTCAAAGGGCGCGTTCAGTGCATGAATGGGTGACCATCTATGACTAACGCTAGTGGCATTTTCCGAGCGGCTCCGTGCTTCACAAGGTACGTTAATTACTTGGTGCCACAAATCGACTCTTGCCGGGGGCCGACTTAATGTATTTTTCCAATGTGTGTAATGTATAACTATCAGCTTTACTGCCCTACCAAATTTGCTATACTAGGATTCCATTGATGTCATGTACCGGTGCCTGACGTGGCACGCATCGTCTTTAGTAAAAAATGATCTATATTCTTTTTAATGCACTAAACCGTGCTAAGGACAATTTAAAAAAAACCTATTTAGAGGCTAAAAATCCCGGCATGGGTGGAATTTTAAGCCTCTAAATGGTTTAAAAAAAAACGATCTGTAAAGATAACAATTATTTTAAGAATGAAAGATATGATTTTGAAAAAAAGAATAAATATGGAATATCTTTGTAAGTTATTTCTGTACTTCCTCTTCCTCAGGCTTTATTAGTCCACTGCTGGACGTAGCCCTCACCTAATGAGCGCCATAGCGCAACGTTGTGCCATCATTGGGGGGGTAATGCCCATTATCCCCACGCTGGGCATGCGGGTTGGGGATCGCAGTTTGGTGGAATCGTACTGCAGGGGGCGCTGCTGCCCACCCCCTGGTTTGTGTCCCTTAGTCGCCTTTTACGACACCCGCGGGAAGAATTTAGGTTGGTGCTATTCTCTAGGCCGACACCACACAGCAGTGTTTCTGTACATCACCTATTAATTGTGAAACTAACACCGGTAACAAATTCAATAAGTAAACGTTTTGTTTTATCTGTTGGGTATTTTATTTTATATAATGTTTATCTAGGCTAGGAAGCCCATAGAACGTTTGACTAGTGGATTTCCTAGTTAATAATAAATTCACCACGACGTTAAACAAAATCGCTAAGTAGTAATTAAGGACGATTTAACCTGGCTATAACTTATAATTAAACTAATAATATGGCTTCCAGTCAGGCCAATTATAGTGACAACTAAGTAACAATTAGCGTAGAGACCATCAAATACAACTTACCATGAGTAATTATTGAAGAAGTACCTCTTAAGCTAAAAGTAATGTTCGATACTTACTTTCTTAAGCACCACATATTATCAGCTTAATTCCGGATTCACTTAAGCAAGTAAGTGAATCCGGGATTAAGTTAATCAAGTTAATGTTTACTACCATAAACCTCCCAGGTTTTTGTGATTTTGGTTTGTTTAGTTTTATTAAGAGGGAGGGCGGTGCATTAGCTAACCTCACGGTGCTTGTGGGATTTTTGGCGGAATTCAGCAAAGTAATTTTAACTTTTTAATTGTTTAATTTCATTAATATGTGCCTTAAATAAATAAATAAAAAAAAAATCCTCGAATGGATAAGCCCTTGTTTTATGATAAAATACATAGTTTATTTAATGCTGGCTGCCTTGGATTCAATATGCCTCACAATGTTCCCTTAACGACTGTTTATACTTTGCGACACACATAATAAACATTTGCATCAAAATCATTTGTTTTTTTGCATTTTGTGTATTTTATAGTTATGTATTAAACGGGTATAATCGCAATAATTTATTAGATATCGGAAATAACGGGAAACGTCGTAAATTACGTTTTACCTAATAAATAATCGCGATCAGACCCATTTGAATCGCTCGTAGCCCCGGCTGCCTTAGTGATCTTTAACGATCAAGAGGGTTAAGCAACATAGCTCGCGTTCAGTGCATGAATGTGTGACCATCTATGACTAACGCTAGTGGCATTTTTCCGAGCGGCTCCGTGCTTCACAAGATACGTTAAGCAGTTAGTGGCGTGTGCCGGCTAACGTCGATAAAGGCTCCGTGAAGTCACGTCAGAGAGGCCTTAAGGCGGCTTGAAATCTTCTGACAGTAAGACTAGCCACTAGTCTGGCAATCCGGACTTATCCCCCGTGGTGGAGTATGGCCTATACCTTCTTCAGGAAAGAGACCCGTGCCCCTCGGTGGGGACATAATGGGTTGATGATGACGATGAGACCCGTTTCGTTATCAACTCTTGTATGTCCCCACTGCTGGTGCACGGGTCTCTTCCTGCATCACAGGAAGGTTAAGGTATAATCCACCACGGGGGCCAAGTCCGGGTTAGTGGAGGATTAAGACAGTGGCGAGCCTTACTGTCAGAAGTTATCAAGGCCATAAGGCCTCTGACATGGCTTAACGACTGCCTTTATATTATTATGATAGTCGGCACCAACGGCTTAACGTGCCTTGCGAAGCACGGATGCGCTCGGAAAAATTCCACTAGCGGTAGTCACGGGACCCTCACCCATCCTGTCTGACCGCGCCTGTTGTTGCTTAACCAAGTGATTGATTCCAATCACTCGGTTCGCCTAGGTCACGAGCGCTTTCGACACCCGTTTAATATATAACTATGCATGAGTATCGCCAATCATTAAGAAATTCTTTCGTTTTTTATATATATATATATATGTATATATATATATATATATATATATATATATATCCGGTATAGGTACTCACTGATCTATTCATCCATACGTTTTCTCGGAAACGGTAAGATTTGGACGAAAATGATGTATGAAAAAGTTTTATGAATTACAGCCATCCTATGAAGCCGATTTTTTAATTTCGAACGCGTTCAACTACGCAAGGGTGGTAACTCTGTTGTTTAATGGCCGATTTGGATGAAATTTCCATAGAATGGTCTTATAGTGATCCGATTGAAAAAAAAAAATTTTGGTTCGAAATTCAAAATGGCCGCGCAGATATAGCCGACCCAAAAATCGACCTTTGCGCAAAAAAGTCGGCAGCCAACTGAGCATATGCTGGAGATATGCCGTAAGCGGCATCGCGTTGCCAAAGGACCCAGGTATATGAGAAAAATCCGACATCTTGGAATTTCAAGATGGCGGCCGAGATATTGATGATTGAAACCTAGTTTGAATATAAAGTCCCTCTCTCTTTCTGTTTAATGAATTTTCAAAATATGTCAATGTTTTCTTAAAAAAATGTAACTAACTTTTAATTGACTTAGGTCGGTAATGACTTTTCGGCGCTAACGAATTTTCACATTAATGAGGGGCTTCCGAATGGAGAAGTTTTCTAAGTAAAAACTTAAGCGTTAGGCCGTAGCTTCAGATTTTTTCAACAGAACAATATTCCGGCCAACGTATTTGCCGGAAAAATCTTACTTTTGTAAACGTTTTCAACAGTATGACCCTGCGACCGCGGACCAGACCCAGGAGGCCGATTCTTGCCCAAGTGAATTGAAAGCGTAGACGCAAAATATTCGAAGGCTTAGACATTTGTCGCATGAAAATAAGACAAGATAACTTGACAGTCATTAGACAATTATTTTCTCATTCGAATTTAATCTAGCAAAGCGTTCAGAATACAGATTTTGGCTATCGCTCGACTTTTTATATAGAATTCAACGTCAAAGCCTTAGAGTCGTATACGACTTATTTGCTAGTGAACTGAGAATTGGCTCCCAGATCCTCTATCTTATGGTCTATCGACCTGTTTACCGTGGCCAGGAGTCGCTGAGTGCGGAACTGTCCATGCATAATGGTCCGTATCCTGTATTTACTTAGCACTGGATTCCACGCACTTGAAAGCTTGAAACCATCCTCTCAGTTGAGATTCTTGTGTTTTTGTTAATTTCAAATGCTTCTCGAACGATTCTTCGATTATACATCGATCAGCTGAGAGAACTTTTGCGATTAGACCCATTTAATACGAGTATACAGGGCTTCCCAAAGTTATGGGCCATGAAGGGAAAGTACCTTAAATATCGTAGATAGGGTATTTCGCTGAAACAAGACTTTATGTTATTTTTAAAAGATAGTAATTCTGCATTCAAAGATTTTCAAAAAATTACTTGCCTTGTCTGGGAATCGAACCGACTTAAATAAAAAAAAAACACCCTTACTTTTATGATGCCAATCGAAAGAGTGGCCAAAAACTAATAACTCTTCTTAAGTAACATATAATTTTAAAAGAAAGGAACAGCGTGAAATTAATCATTTTAATCTAATTAAAAACATACATGAAACTGCCGTAGTCAATTAAGATGAGAATGGAAAATTAAAATCAACATGCAGCGGACTCATTAAAAGATTGGCGATTTGCGTAAGACAAGAGGGATCACATTTTGAGCATTTAATTAATTAATTTACAAAAAAATACCCACTTCATTAACTACGGCAGTTTCATGTACCTACATATGTTTTTAATTTGATTAAAATGAATAATTTCACGCTGTTCCTTTCTTTTAAAATACTATGTTACTTAAGAAGAGTTATTGTTTTTTCGTCATTTTTTCGATTGGCATCATAAAAGTAGGGGTGTTTTTTTTTTTAAGTCGGTTCGATTCCCAGACAAGGCAAGTAATTTTTAGAAAATCTTTAAATGCAGAATTACTATCTTTTAAAAGTAACATAAAGTCTTCTTTCAGCAAAATACCGCCTATTTAGAGGCTACAAATTCCACCCATGCCGGGATTCGAACCCGCGACCTCTGGCTATCCGTGCTAGCGCTCTTTCAACTGAGCTAATGGGTGACTCACCGGCATCAGTGAAATTTCAAACCTCTTTACAATATTTTCTATATTACGTTCTCTGTATTCTGGCATGGATAGCCAGTGGTCACGGGTTCGAATCCCGGCATGGGTGAAATTTTTAGCCTATAAATAAGTTTTTAAAATTGTCCTTAGCACGGGTAAGTGCATTTAAAAGAATATAACTAAATTAGATCCATTATTTTTTCATAACTTTAATTGAAAAAATGTTTTTTATTTCAAAATCTGCGTAATTTTAGAAGATCCTTAGGTAGTTTTACCTCTAAGAGGTTAGGGGTTATATTTTTGTATAAGTATATTTATTTCATCTTGTCAAGATCAATAGGAAAGATATTAAATTTATTGCAATTATTTATCAATTATTTATGGCTCTAGGTAACATTTACTCATCAATATTTACACAAATGAGGTCCTTGAGAAGTATGTGTAGTGTTACTTTGATTGACAGGATACGCAATAGTCTGATCAGAGAAAGTTGTGGCCTGAAAAAGGATGCAGTGACTACAATTGAGACAGGAATGTTGCTTTGGTTTGAACATGTGGAGAGGATGAAGGAAGAAAGATTAAAGAAACAAATATATACTGCGAATGTAAGTGGCAGGGCTGGTAAAGAACTTCGCAGGCGCACACACATCCACCAAATAGAGGATGTATTAGCAAAGGGGAAGATAAAAAGTACCCGGAACCGGCGTGCGTGCATGCAACGACTTATGAACGTTGATGAAGCGACGGTGATCTGTCAGGATCGTGGCAAGTGGCAGTCCCTGGTCTCTGCCTACCCCTCTGGAATACAGGCAGAGGTTATGTATCTTTGTGTATGTATATATTTACACAGAGCAAAACTAATTAAGCATTGTTTATTTACGCTTTGTGAATTGTGCTATTAATTAACAACACTGACTACAATAGAAAAGCCACAAACAACACGGTGAAACACACTGCACAATGCATAGTAATTAACGTAATCAAACTAAATGCTAACAGCAGAACTCTAGGCGATCTGTTTAGAATCGAATCAACTATAAAAAAAATCATTCGATATCATATTAGCAACTACGTCGGGAATCTGATAGGTCGTTGTTTAGCGGCGCAACGGTACGATGTCTGTGGCGCAACGGTAGCGTCTCTGCCTACCATGCAAGAGGGCCCGGGTTCGAACCTAATCGTGTAAACGTCCCCGGCTTGGAGGTTTACATGTTTGTGATGTCATTGTTTTTGGTTACCACGACACAGGGTACCCTAGTGTGGGACCAGAAGCAATGTATGTAAATATAAATGTTAAACAGTAGTAAAATCTGACCTTTGGTTAAAAAAAGTTTGGGCAGGGCAGTATTCGTACTTGGAACAAATTACAATACACTTGCCAAATTCGTGAACGAAAATTGTAGTACCTATATATAAACAGGTTCTTCTTAACCAATCAAAACTTATTGTCATGGTTATTAAAAAGAACAAGACACTTTTTGTGGGTTTGTATAAAGAAAACAACCCTACAAACAAAAACCGCAGACGAAGTCGCAGGCACCGGCCAATGTTTTATATTTTATGCAAATTACTACACTAACGTAATTATAAAAAAAATATCTTTAATACTAATACTACACACTAGTCTTGAAATAAAAAAATGAAGTTTGTTGAAGTACATATTTTCGAACGCTATTTGCTGCCCTGAAATAGCACCCGTTTTCGATGCCAATAATCGAGTAGCCTGTCACTAAACGGTCTACCCCTAGTTTAAACTACGTAGAGTCGCAGTCGCATTCGATTACCGGATTGGCCGTGTCATCGGGCGAGGCTTTCCAATCGGGGGTTTAATCGGGACTTCATTAAAACAGACAATTGACGAAATGGGTCCGCGCGGACTGGAATAAAGTGTACGCTAAAAGTTCTGATTTAACGCTTTTATTCGGACGCTGGAGGCGTATTGTCCTAAGAGTGATTGAGTTTGAAGGAAACGGCTGTTATTTTAAATCGACGAAGTTAGGCGGCTGATTAAGGTACACTTTTATGGGTGTTTTGTGTACGAGCTACGTGCGTAAATAGGGAGATATAATATGTACATGAAGTAACACGTAGACAATAACGTAGTACAGTCTGTTAGCTTTTAAAATATACCTCGGCTACTATCGGACAGAATCGGATATATTCGTGTAATAGAAACATCGGAACTGATATTACACTTAACTTTTCAAAATCGTGAAGACAAGTTTTATACAGAGCAGGAAGTAGTTTTACACGCGTGTGCTTTCGGCGAAAACCGAAGCCTACTCTAGAGCCCGAGGTATATTCTAACAGCTAAGAGACTAAACAGTAGAATTGGCGGCCTTATTACTTAAAGTAACGAGTACATGTGTTTGTAGGTCACCACGTTGCTGATTATTAAAACAATAAAAATAAATAGAACTTTATTCCAAAGTAACATAAGTGCTTATGATACGAATAAATAATTCAGTTCACACTTTAGAAATGGTGGGAGCCTCAGCATTAAAGTTTACATAATTCTTTCTCTCTCTCTCTCTCTTTCTTTCTTTCAACAAGAATAATTAGCAATAATAATTACTCGATTCTAGTTATTTGTCAGTCATTACACCTACTTGTCCAACGCTTAACCGGGATTTATTAAATATACAAACAATATCGTTGTTCCGCTTGCAAATTAAGCTAAATTAACTGACTGTACAGTATACGCATTTACGTTTAATTTGCACGAATTAAGCCGTTTTAATGACAAGGTTCATCTTTGGAAGTAATATTTATGTGTTTCAGTTAACTGCGGATTTACAATCATAATAGTATACGTTGAATTGATTGAGTCCCTTACGCTGATTGGCAAATTTTTTCATCGCGATGGTTTGCCATCGAGGCCCTAAGAATTGTCAAAATGGGCGTGTAAAAAAAGCATTGACATTTTTGTAAGTTACGTAAGCATAATTTTGTTTAAAAACCTATTTAGAGGCTAAAAATTTCACCCATGCCGGGATTCGAACCCGCAATCTCTGGCTATCCGTACCAGCGCTCTACCAATTGAGCCAATGGGCGACTCACGGCATCAGTGAAATTTCGAACCTCTTTACAATATTCTCTGTATTACGTACAGGCAGCGACATCTGACTTAAGCAAATTGCATTACTTACAGCCCCGACTACCTACTTTGCAGTTAGGTTTTAACATCGGAACGATATCACTGTACCCACATGATTACACTATTTTTATTTTTAATGCACTAACCCGTGCTAAGGAACAAATTTAAAAACCTATTTAGAGGCTAAAAATTTCACCCATGCCGGGATTCGAACCCGCAATCTCTGGCTATCCGTACCAGCGCTCTACCAATTGAGCCAATGGGCGACTCACGGCATCAGTGAAATTTCGAACCTCTTTACAATATTCTCTGTATTACGTACAGGCAGCGACATCTGACTTAAGCAAATTGCAAAAAATTTTTAGCCTCTAAATAGGTTTTTAAATTTGTTCCTTAGCACGGGTTAGTGCATTAAAAATAAAAATAGTGTAATAATTTTGTTTGTTAGAATAACTAATTTATTCGTACATTCATTCATTCAAGCATTAATTTATTTATTACTTCATTATTCACTCGATCATTCATTTATTAATACGATCATTCATTTATTAATTCGGTCATTCGTTCATTCATTCAATCATTTGTATTTATTTATTTATTTATTTATTTATTTATTTATTAATTTATTCATTCTTTTCTCCTCTCTATCACACATTTAGGCTTTAAAGGATTTTTACCTCGAATGCTGCCTCTCCTGCGGGGCTAGAAAAAAATGCAATAATCATTAATTCCATTTTTTCTACATGATTTCTTTTCTACGTGATCATTTTTGTAATAAAGAATTGAAAGAATGTGAATAATGAATAATTAGTAACGTGCCTGTCGCCTTTTATATCATTAAGAGTAAATGATAGATCGACAGATGAATTATCTATTTACACTTACACACGTAATAAAAACAATATTAAGCAGACTATACGTACAAAAGAAGAAAAGCAACAACACATACGCATTTTCCAGTGTGAGTACTGTGTGTGGGTGTGGCAAATGCAAAATAGCTCTGACTCAGCATAAGCTGGAGATATGATGATCCAGCGCTGGTCTTCCGTCAGCACCCGTCAGGTGGCATGCAGGGCTCGGAGAGATAGTACGAACCTGTACAAAATCGTAAATAAGATTAAGTAAATAAATAAGAGACAGTGAGTCATTCACTGTAAGTAGCGAGTCAAATTTTGAGTTAAAAAAGTAGACTGCTGGATGAATGTTAGCTGAATGTCAGTTATAGTAATTGCATAAATTGTAAAATGATAAATAAAATAGGAAATTGATAGGGCAATGTCAGTTACGATAATTGCATAAATTGTGAATAGATTAATAGGATTGAAAATTGTAAATTCAATGTTGACGTGAACCCGTGCTAAGGACAAATTTAAAACCTATTAAGAGGCTAAAAATTTCACCCATGCCGGGATTCGAACCCTTAACCTCTGGCTATCCGTACCAGCGCTCTACCAATTGAGCCAATGGGCGACTCACGGCATCAGTGAAATTTCGAACCTCTTTACACTATTCTCTGTATTACGTACAGGCAGCGACATCTGGCATAAGCAAATTGCATCACTTACAGCCCCGACTACCTACTTTGCAGTTAGGTTTTACATCGGAATGATATCACTGTACCTACATTATTATACAATTTTTATTTTTAATGCACTAACCCGTGCTAAGGACAAATTTAAAAACCTATTTAGAGGCTAAAAATTTCACCCATGCCGGGATTCGAACCCGCAACCTCTGGCTATCCGTGCCAGCGCTCTACCAATTGAGCCAATGGGCGACTCTTACATAGTTATTTAAGGAAGCAGCTAAAAAGGTCTCTGCGCTGTTGGCTTTAGTTCCACAAATGCCTCAAAAGACCGGGTCCTTATGGAACCGTGAATCTTAAGATGTACCAACATAATAAATTAACTATCCTCGCCACTTCAGTCTACCCGAGACCACGGCCACTGTAACGTTGCCGAAACGTCGGGAAAAAAGGTAATTACATTTTACCTGATAAATAATGGCGATTTGACCCGTTTAATATATATAACTATGTATGAGTATCGCGAATCAAGAAAGCAAGAAAGTAGAATTAATGCAGTAGAAATGACGTTCTAGAGAAGTATCTGTAGTGTTACTTTGAATGACAGGATACGCAATAGTCTGTTTAGAGAATAATGTGGACTGAAAGAGGATGTAGTGACTAGAATTGAAAAAGGAATGTTGCGATGGTTTGGACACGTGGAGAGGATGAAGGAAGAAAGATTGACGAAACAAATATATATTGCAAATGTGAGTGGAAGGGCAGGTATGTATGTATGTATGTATGTATGTATGTATGTATGTATGTAGTATCGCAAATCATTAAGAAATACTAACATAGTAAAAATAAAATAATTATAGAGTCTTAATCACCCTGTAGTAATGCCTCCGGGTAGCTAATTGAATTACGTTTATTTAAACATGAAATCTCATTAACTTCGGGATCTCGTGTAACGTTTAACCTGGGATTTACGCGGTGGGGGAAGAGTGTTAATTAGTGCGGTTCCGTGACCTCTATGTAGGTTGCTACCTAACTACATATCAGATTTAATTAGATTTTCCTTACAAATTATGTTTGGTGAAAATTAGTACTAGTAACCTAACCATTGTTATGGTCGATCGATCGATATAGACCTTTGTCTGTCTTTACTACTGCAGCACGGGTCTTTTCCTGCATTGCGGGAAGGTTAGGCCACACTCCACCACGAGGTGGCCAAGTCCGGGTTGGTGGAGGATTGTAAGACAGTGGCGACCCTTACTGTCTTAAGTTATGAAGCCGCCCATAATGCCTCTGACATGGCTTAACGACTGCTATTACATGGCAGCCGGCACCAACGACTAAGCGTGTCTTACGAAGCACGGAAGCGCTCGCAAAAAATTCCACTAGCGGTAGTCACGGGATGTTCACCCATCCTGCACCTCACCGCGCCTGTTATTGCTTAACTCAAGTGATTGATTCCCATCACACGGTTCACGCCACGAGCGCTTCGCTTTGTCAGGTTACTAGGTACTAATTATTATTAGTTGGGGACATACAAGGGTTGATAACGATAACGAAACAGTCACATACAAAAGTCGAAGGAGAAAATAAGACTTTCACCAGATCTAGAGTTTCCTTAGTTGGAACAATGCATAAGGATGCATTTTGAACAACATACCATGGTTATACTATTTTATTTTTAATGCACTAACCCGTGCTAATGACAATTTGTAAAGACAAGTTGTACGTAATACAGAGAATAGTGTAAAGAGGTTCGAAATTTCACTGATGCCGGTGAGTCGCGCATTAGCTCAGTTGGATAGAGCGCTGGCACTGATAGCCAGAGGTCGCAGGTTCGAGTCCCGGCATGGGTGGAACTTTTGGCCTCCAAATAGGTTGTTTAAAACATACCATGGACATACGAGTACCAGTTATTAATTGTATTTTAAATGTCGGAAATTAAGGTAATTACGTTTTACCATAGACCAATTTTTTTACCTAAGAAATAATCGCGATTAGACCCATTTAATATTTACATATCTATTATACCTATACTATTTTTATTTTTAATGCACTAACCCGTGCTAAGGACAATTTTAAAAACCTATTTAGAGGCTTAAAATTCCACGCATGCCGGGATTCGAACCCGCGACCTCTGGCTATCCGTGCCAGCGCTCTAACGAACTGAGCTAATGGGCGACTCACTGGCATCAGTGAAATTTCGAACCTCTTTACACTATTCTCTGTATTACGTACAGGCAGCGACATCTGGCTGAAGTAGATTGCATCACTTACAGCCCCTACTATCTACTTTGCAGTTAGGTTTTTAAAATCGGAATGATATCGCCGTACCCACATGATTATACTATTTTTATTTTAATGCACTAACCCGTGCTAAGGACAATTTTAAAAACCTATTTAGAGGCTAATACAGAGAATAGTGTAAAGAGGTTCGAAATTTCACTGATGCCAGTGAGTCGCCCATTAGCTCAGTTGGTTAGAGCGCTGGCACGCATAGCCAGAGGTCGCGGGTTCGAATCCCGTCATGGGTGGAATTTTTAGCCTCTAAATAGGTTTTTAAAATCTATTATACCTACCTACATATAAGTCAGTGGCGTATCTAACGAAATCTCGATCGAACTTTTGGACATTTCTCCCATTTTCAAAATAAATATGACAGGTTGCAACCCCACTTTAATCATGACAACTCAGTTGAGTGAAATTCAAAAGTTATGCCTAGGGAATTCCCCTAAATTCTTACTGTAGGTTGGCAGTGATGTCAATTTTACGGATAGTGATACGTGCGTTTTATTATTCATCGATGTGCGTTTTATTGTATAATAATATGTATAATAATAAATATTAATAATAAATATTCATGGACATATAACACAGATCTCGTTAGCCCTATACTAAGTACAACTAAATGACTTGTGTTATAGGTGCTAACTCGACGATAGATTTAATAAAATAAATACATTGATAACATCCAAGACCCGACACAAACTAGAAAAGTTCGTTTCCTAGTTTGACCCGGCCGGGGATCGAACCAACACAGCGTGACAAACCGCTGCGCCACCGAGGCCGTCAATATGTTAAGTATTTGTATATTTCATAAAACCTAATCAGTTTACATAGCAGGGGGGCATTTTTTATTTGACCCAGGGCCCTTGGTTACCTAGTTACGCCACTGATATAAGTATGTATGATTATTCCGAGTCATGAACAAATATTTTTCGATAGACAGTTACGCAAGTTTTTCAGTGCTCCTCCGACTCTCCAAGGTTTGCCGGAAGAAATCTCTTACAGAGATAAGCTTACCTTTGTACGTGTTATTTCTCATGTAATGTCCTTTTTAATGTTTAATGTGAAATAAAGTATAAAAGTAATAATAATGAAAACACAAATCAATACATATTTTTAATGCGATAATAAGGCGAAAAGTGCATGCGCGAAAAAAGCATATTTCACTTCCGTTAAAAGCACGGCATTAATTACCCCAACTCGGCTGAATGGCCAACTATAACTCACTTTTAATACCAGCACCCAGCAGTACATGAACAATAATATCTCTTTTAAAAGCCGCAGTGACAACCGGAGTTAGTGTGATCAGGGTAAGCTGGAAAAGCTACGGCCAGAAGTAATGATTTTACTTGTGAAATTACTCCATGATCAAGATCGGTGACATGACACCATGTCACCATAATACCATGACGGCCAAGTGCAATTCGGACTCGCGCACGAAAGGTTCCGTAAATATTTGCAGGTAGATAGATACATAGATAGATAGAGAACACCTTATTGTACATAAAAAAGGAACTTACATAGATATTTCTTAACTTAAGAGTACAGACGGCGGCATTACCACTAAAAGTGATCTCTTACAGACAACCTTTGGATGGACTGGAGAACGAAGTAGATGTACAAGTAAATCAAAATATTTGAGATACATATGAATAAAACATGCTTAAAAACTTATTTAGAGGCCAAAAATTCCACCCATGCCGGGATTCGAACCCGCGACCTCTGGCTATCCGTGCCAGCGCTCTTTCCAACTGAGCCAATGGGTGACTCACCGGCATCAGTGAAATTTCGAACCTCTTTACACTATTCTCTGTATTACGTACAGGCAGCGACCTCTGGCTGAAGTAAATTGCATCACTTACAGACCCGAGTACCCACTTTGCAGTTAGGCTTTTACATCGGAATGATATCGCTGTACCCACATGATTATCATTAAAAATCAAAATAGTATAAAACATTGTAGACTTTTAGTCCGGATTTACTTACGGGTGTTGTTATATCGGAAAAGTCCGACCAGGTTTCGCTCCGATTTGCAGAGCTTAATCATGGTGAGCATAAAACATGCTTAATTAAGAAAATTATTGTATTATAATAAACTTTAAATTATATTCTACGCAATTACATAATGAAACATTATTGGTGACACACTAAACTAAGTATGTTGATATAAACAATCTCAGAATGGTTATCATAGTAGGTAAGACATGACATAACACAACCTCATGCTCGTACCCCAGAGGGGTAGGCAGAGACCAAGAACTGCCACTTGCCACGATCCTGACTTATACTAGGTGTACTAGGATACTGGGTACTCAATATATTATAATTATTTTAGGAATGGAGTTTCGCAGTTTTTTAAACTTTTCATAAACTGCACAACTGACTATTTTTTTTTACTGTTTAAGTATTTGTATAATTTTCAGACTTTTTCTGTACTTGTAGTAGAAGTACTTGCCAAGTTTTATGGTTATAGGTCAACGAGAAGTACCCTATGAATTTTGATTCTCCTGAGTATCGAAACATATGTTTTTTTTTGCAACAGAAAAGGAAGTTACTTTTTTTGCGTTAACTTAAAACTTTGTTTTTTTACAAACTGTAGACCGGAATATAGGGTTTTAATTTCAACTAGATACCTCCACTCGTTTCCGAGATAAAAGCGCTTGACGGATAGACGGACGGACAACAAAGTAATCCTCTAAGGCTTTCGTTTTTCCTTTTGAGGTACGGAACCCGAAAAAGCACAAAATATTTTCTTCTTTGTAATTCAAGTTTTAGAGACAAGATTAGCCGGTTGTATGATTTCCGCATTGGACTAGAATATTTTAAAACTAAAACATTGCTAAAACTGAGCACAACACATCCATTACAAGTAAGTAAGGTCCCGGAACTGTTCCGCAAGTAATGCAACTTTGCATCTGATTTCATCGTAAAACATTCAAAGAGGTTCTAGATGAAACTATAAGTAACTACTAAAACTAAACTGCTGTGTGGTGTCGGCCTAGAGAATAGAACCAACCCAAATTCTTCCCGCGGATGTCGTAAAAGGCGACTAAGGGACACAAACCGGGAGGTAGGCAGCAGCGCCCCCTGCAGTACAATTCCACCGAACTGCGATCCCCAACCCGTATGCCCAGCGTGGGGATTATGGGCACTACCCTCCAATGATGGCACAACTGGATTAATAATGAGGATTATACCGACACCAATACTTGTGTGAGGAAATAGACGACGCGTTTCGCCTCTAACACTTGAGGATGCCTCGTGTTAGAGGCTTTCTTTCTTCTGCTTGAAAAAGTGGGAGGGAGGGCGGTGCATTAACTAACCGCATGGTTATATGTACTATTTTTATTTTTAATGCACTAACCCATGCTAAGGAAATAGGTTTTTATAACCGCATGGTGCTTGTGGGATGTTTGGCGGAGCTTAAGAAAGTAATTTTCACATTGTAATGCTATTTAATGCTATTATATATTTCCGCAAAGTAACGCCTAATTCCATACATTATCTTATCTTATCTAAAGGAACCAACCCGGACTTGGCCCCCGTGGTGGAGTATGGCCTAACCTTCCTGCGATGCAGGAAGAGACCCGTGCCCCAGCAGTGGAGACATACAAAGGTTGATATCTATCGCTATCTATCTAAAGGAAATCTTGGCAACAACAGTAGCATCGTCCTTCTGGCTTCCAAACAGGGTAGCCGTTATAAATCAAAATAATTAGTTTGTAACTTTAGCCGTTATCCCGGGAAAAGTTAACCCGTTGTTGGTACCTACTTTACGTGTGGAAGTACCTTCATGCACGTAGCTAATATTTCTGTGGCGTGCACTTAAGTAGGCTTGCTTCGTAGAATATTGTTAAAGTTTCCTATGCAAGTGCCTATCATAATATTAGCAAAGAACGGACAAGAGGCTTGGTCACGAATCTGAAAGCAACAAGAAAAAGCTTTTTTTAAGTAGTCTATAAAAGTCCTACAACAAGGCACAAGCCTTCTTTCAGAGAGAGTGAGTTTAGGTTTAACTACAACTCGTGGACACCTCTGATGGGCAACTAGGTCGTATTATCTATTATATAAAAATGAATCGCTGAATGCGTTGGTAAGCGCAAATCTCAAGAGCAGCTGAACCGATTTCGCTAATTTTTTTTTTCGAAATTCCTTGAAGTACGACGATGGTTCTTACGAGGAGAGAAAAAAATCGACTGTTAGGCGGTACGAAGTTGGCTGGGTCAGCTAGTCTATAATATAAAAATGAATCGCCGAATGTGTTGGAAAGCGCAAATCTCGAAAGCAGCTGAACCGATTTTGCTAATTCTTTTTTTAGAATATTCCTTGAAGTACGAGAAGGTTCTTACGGAGGTAAAAAAAATAAAGAATCGACTGTTAGGCGGTACGAAGCTCGCTGTATTAGCTAGTATTAAATAAAAGCAACAAGTAAAAGTGTTTTTTATGTAACCTATATACGTGGGAGTGCAGAGCACAAGCCTTCTATCAGAGAGAGAGTATGGGCTTAATCACATGGAATCAATCACTTGGGTTAAGCAACAACACGCGCGGCCAGGTACTGGATGGGTGACCATCTCGTGACTACCGCTAGTGGCATTTTTTCCAAGCGCTTCCGTGCTTCGCAAGGCACGCCAAGCCGTTGGTGCCGGCTGTCATGTAATGGCAGTCGTTAAGTCATGTCAGAGGCCTTCTGACTGTAAGGCCCGCCACTGTCTTACAATCCTCCACCAACCCGGACTTGGCCCCCGTGGTGGAGTATGGCAAAACCTTTCTGCGATACAGGAAGAGACCGGTGCCACAACAGTGGGCAAGTACAAGAGTTGATATCTACCTTACCTAGATATAAGAATGAATTTGCAATTCTTTCTTCTTGTCACGCAAAAAGTGTTCCCTGTATGTCTACCAAGAAACAAGTGAAATGGAACTCAAGGCACCCGTTAACAGGCATTTTTCACGACTCGCACCCCACTACATTACCTACACGTGAAAGTTGTGCAACCCAGGGCACGTACCGGGACGAGTGATATTGCTCAATATGCAGCCGGGCGGCACGCTTATTGCACATTCGTTTCGGACTCGTCTGGGATGCCCGGAGAAGGTTTTCACGCGACTTTCGTGGTGCATGAAAAGTGGTGGTAGCGGAACGGTGTAGAGTTCCAGCTACTCAATTGGGAAGTCGTGAGTTCGAACCGCGGCATGCACTATGGAGACATACGGAAAAGACAATACAAAGGAGAATGAACGAATACTAAACTTGCAGCGACAGTCCTAAAACTCCTTAACCTTGCTTTTAAAGACAGCTGAGGAAGAGGAACGCCTTATTTAGACCTGGAGATCATTCCACAGCCGTTTAGCGAACAGTTGGGATTGCCGCAGGTTCGCGCTGGTCATCTTTTCTGCCCCATAGCAAAAGTTGCTCGTAAATTCATGGGATCCCTCGAGTTGCATCGGCGGGAACTCTCGGAAACAGGTTGTTACCGTAGATAGTTATAAGATTTATTTCCATAAAACACACACATGTATAAATAGCATCACATATTACATCACAAAGTAACAGTACAGAGTAAACATAGACAAAACATAAACATACAGAATAATGATACAAACATAACTCAACATTTTGTGCGGTACGGTAAGTAGGTACCTATTGGTGAGATAGGGACGAATGCTGAAAACGTTTCAACGTGCGTGTGGCAAATTCAAACGGGTTCCGACTCAGCATGTGCTGAGAGTTTAAGGAGAAAACTCTAGCGCTGGTATTCTGCCGGTACCCTCCTACCATATCAACGTTTTGTACGTCCCCACTGCTGGGGCACGGGTCCCTACCTGCATCGCAGAAAGTTTAGGCCATACTCCACCGCGGTTGGTGAATTATTGTAAGACAGCGGCGTGCCCTACTGTCAGAAGTTAATCAAGCCGCCCATAAGGCGTCTGTCATGGCTTAACGACTGCAATTACATAGCCGGCACCAACAGCTTAACGTGCCTTGCGAATAACGAAAGCGCTCATGCCCAGGATACACGAGGCTAGTTTTTCATGCTATAGGATAGCAAGCTAGTACTGTCCTGGCTTGGTGACCTGGCTTGGTACACTATAATTGCAATGCCTGAGGTGACCACACGTCTAAAATGAGCTACATACGAAAAAAACACTATTCGACTGAATGAGTTACTTCGAAAAGTGTGCGAATTTGCACTAGACGAACTAGAACATGAGTTACAACAACGGGTGTGAACAAGACCATGGGTTTTAAAAATAGATGAACGTGGATATACTAGCTTATATACTTGCTCAGAAATGAAGCTAGTTTTGTCTACACGAAGCCAGAAGTACTAGCTTGCTATCTTACTGACACTAGCTTGCTATCCTAGCTTGAAAAAATAGCTTCGGGCATCACGGAGTAAAAGCCACTAGCGGTAGTCACGGAATAGTCACCGATCCAGCACATAACCGAGACTGTTGTTGCTTAACCCTAATTATTCGTTTCAATCACTCACTCGGTTCCGCTAGGCCACGTGCGCTTCCATAACCTGTACAGTTGTTACGATACCCCAGGTTGTTATGAAATGAAATGGAATGGAATGGAATGGAATGGAATGGAATGGAATGGAATGGAATGGAATGGAATGGAATGGAATGGAATGGAATGGAATGGAATGGAATGGAATGGAATGAAATGAAAAGGTTTTATTCAAAGTAGCGCAGAAGCTGCGTCTTAATGAACGTTACAATTCAAACTAGGTGTCCATTTCAAAATCTAGATCATTTTGGAGAAAAAATGGACAAAAAAACTCCAAACTTAGTCTTTTCAAAGTCCTTAATTAACATAGTTTACATAATTATTATAAACATAGAACTCATACATTGTACTGGCTATAATTCCAGACCTCATTGTCATCTAGATAATCCTTTATGTTATAGTAGCCCTTTTGGCACAAAGTTAAGATCGTAACAGCCCGTACATGAAGTTTTTTTCCCTTTTTTCCCGTAGTACACCTGCGTAGTCCACCCGGGTGGACCACGGGGTAATTTTTTTGCCCGTGGTCCACAAGTGGACAAGTTACAGAAGATTGGTGGCCCACGGGAATATTGGGACTAATGCTTTTTCATTATGATTATATTTTCATAATATATTATGTACAATTACCAGGTGGAATACGGGCAATACATTATTTTAAAATTATTTAAATCATGGTCAGATGGCCTATGTAAAGTAGCCAGCAAACAGTGGATGCGACTATGAGACTAGCGCGAGACCATGCTGGTTGGCGTGGAAATGAAGAGGCCTACCCAGCAGTGGGGTTTACCGGTCTGATGATGATGATGATGTTAAAGGTGGACCACGGAAAAAAAACCCCGTGGTCAACCCGGGTGGACTACGCAGGTGTAGCACGGGAAAGGAGCGGTTTTTTTTAACTAGTTAAATATGTTTCAGCTTGTGACAAGAAACCCGTCTCCCTGCCAAATGTAAATTCCGCAACTATATACCGCAGCGTTGTCACAATGCCCACAATATGATAGTGCGGATTGCGTAATACATCCGTGACGTATCTGGAGCTGACAGACGCAATTTGCGCGCATCGGAAATAGGGAATAGCGGGGCTGTGGCCCGGGGCGTGTTGGCGGGCGTCCGACGATATCTTTTATTATGCTGCCACGGGGAGTGGTTGACGGCTTGGTGAGCTCAGAGATACAGCGCTAGTTTTTGAACTAAGAATTTCCCATATCGTCTTTCATATTGCGATTGAAATGTCAATTGCAAATGTCATAAGTCAAAAAAACATGGTTTTCGTTTTTTCATCTAAACTGAAGGAAAACTTGATTCTGAGTATGGGTTTAAGACATTATAATCTCAGCCTGAGTAGGTAAGGATTATGATGTCTTGCTATCTTAGTATTATTGTCTACGCCATCACAGAGTTTACATTGGCAGGAGGTTTCATTGTACATATTGACATTCATTCTTCTATTATTCTGTGGCATTGTCATTACATTTATACATATTTTCTCAAAGAACACGCAACCTCTGGCTATCCGTGCCACGGATAGCCAGAGGTTGTGGGTTCTAATCCCGGCATGGGTGAAATTTTTAGCCTCTAAATAGGTTTTTAAATTTGTCCTTAGCACGGGTAAGTGCATTAAAAATAAAAATAGTATAACATATTTTCTCGTTGGCAAACCCACTTATTGAGCCTTTTATTCCATGCACGGCTTAGACCAGTTAAGAAGACGCTATAAACTATACAGTCCACTTAATACCACCTCTCGACAGCCGGCCTATCCAATTATTTTAATGTTTCACACAAATTTGGTGAAAAAAATTATATAGGTATATATTTTTTACATAGAACTTTTTGCAATATGAACGACGAAACAAACCGTTCGAATTGAAAAATGGAGCAATATAAACAGTTTTTGATTTGAAAAAGTTATGATGAAGCATAGCTGAAATGCTTTTCCATGCTTTTACTGTACTTTTGTTGTCCTGTTGTGTGTATCTTGTCTTTGGAATAAACCTTTTCTATTCTAAAAACCTATTTAGAGGCTAAAAATTTCACCCATGCCGGGATTCGAACCCGCAACCTCTGGCTATCCGTACCAGCGCTCTACCAATTGAGCCAATGGGCGACTTACGGCATCAGTGAAATTTCGAACCTCTTTACAATATTCTCTGTATTACGTACAGGCAGCGACATCTGACTTAAGCAAATTACATTACTTACAGGCCCGACCACCTCCTTTGCAGTTAGGTTTAACATCTATTCTTTTCTATTCTTAAAAACAGTTTCATATTGTATGGTTTCTTTAAGCTTTTACATTTCCGAATACTATCAAAGACAAGGAAGTTAACAGTATTTCATGACAGTCACTAAAATTGCGATGCTCATCATAGTTTTATAGGTACCTAGTAAACGGGTCTGCTCGCGATTATTAGGTACAATGCCATTCAAATTTTTTCAATTTTTCAAATTCAAATAATTTTATTTCAACGTAAAGAATTTACATTCTGTTTGCTGAATGTCAATGTACAATGTAAAATGTAAGCCGCCGCCTTCGGGCCGTATTGTAGTGGAGAAAATGGCAGCGGAAAAAAAAACTCCACTCCACATTGCCACTTTAGTCTACCCGTTGCCACGGTAACTGCAACGTTGCTGAAACGTCGGAAACTACGATTATTACGTCAAACCTAATAAATAATCGTGATGAGACCTATATCATATGTAGGTATCTCAAAAAATTACTTTTCCTTTTCATTTATGAGATGAATCTATTGATAGACATTATTTTCCATAAATCGCGTTTTAACGATTTCTGTCGTCAGTTTTGAGGCAAAATCTCAATAAAATTAAATAGCACTCACTGAATGGGAAGGAAAACATCGTGAGAAATTCAAATAATTTTATTTCAACGTAAAGAATTTACATTCTGTTTGCTGAATGTCAATGTACAATGTAAAATGTAAGCCGCCGCCTTCGGGCCGTATTGTAGTGGAGAAAAAGGCAGCGGAAAAAAAAAACTCCACTCTGACCATCTTTTCTCAAATCTTCTTAAAACCAAATACATCAGTTGCCATTATGTAAACCTAATAAGATTTCATGATTGCCATTAACAACCCTAAATGCCAAAGCATTAGTCAAATGTCTCACAATAATAGGGGAAAACATAAGTGCTGCGGCCAGACACACGAACAGCACTCACGTTCACGAGCATAACGCAGTGCTCAGCCATCAGCAGTCTCAACCATTTTGGAGGGAGATAGATGACCCGAACACCACGCTACCATTCGAATGACCTTTAGCAAACTTGCAGCTAAGTTTTTGTCAGTTATATAATGTACCATATAGTTATTAATATGCAATCAAGTCGTCTGTACACACTTGTATGATAAAATATGTTATACTTAGTTATACTTAACACTAGCGTCTAAGAAAACCCTAGTGTCTAAGGTGTTTACGTGCCTCAGCGCTTGCTACATACAATAGCCTAACTATGAGGCTACGTGCGGAAATCTCAGGTCTAAGACAATAAGTTTGACACATACTTCTTTTTCAGGCTATATTAGTCCACTGCTGGGCATAGCCCTTCCCTAATGAGCGCCAAAGCGCAAGGTTTTTGGGGATCGCAGTTTGGTGGAATTGTACTGCAGGGGGCGCTGCTGCCCACCTTTACGACACCCGCGGGAAAAAATT
>OW203741.1:17317829-17410329 GCA_934045075.1 Yponomeuta sedellus | reverse complement strand
TATACAACCATTCTATTTCGTTGCGTTTGTCAATTTCAAGCCACTCTACTTATGCACTCCACTCCGTGTCCACTCTAAAATGAGGAAAAACAAGAGAGCATTTACTGAATAATTACTAAATTACCACTTCTCTAGCTACCATGCCGGAGGTCGTGGGTTTGTAATAGAACAGGGTAACCTAGTTTGGTACTAGAACAAGTGATTGTGTCGTGTGGAAGTTATAATTATTTAGTTATTATTCATAATTTAAACTTGAAAAATTGTAGCGCTCGTGGCCTAGTCGAACCGAACGATGTGAATCAATCACTTGAGTTAAGCAATAGCAGGCGCGGTCAGGTACAAGATGGGTGACCGCCCCGTCACTACCGCTAATGGTATTTTTTCAGAGGACTTCCGCGCTTTGTAAGGCACGGTAAGCCGTTGGTAATGGCAGTCGTTAAGCCATGTCAGAGGCCTTATGGGCGGCTTGGCCTGACAGTAAGGCCCGCCACTGTTTAACAATCCTCCACCAACCCGGACTTGGCCCCTGTGGTGGAGTATGGCCTAACCTTCCCGTGCTTCAGCAGTGGGGCCATACAGGGGTTGATATCGAAAAAATCAAAACTAACCAAAACACTGATTAGAACACCAAAGAAACTAAGGTTTACTATCTATCGGAAATTAGGCCGCTAAATTACCTCTTCTTTTTTGTAACTGTGGTTTCTGTAATTATTTTTTGTTGTAAATTATTTGTATGTATCCGTTGATAATTTAATTTATTCACACTGTTATTGAGGCATGTATTTGGAACCTCTAAAATTAATGTTTTCTGTTTTTTTTTTTGTGCATCTACTTCCTTCTCTAATGTATTAGTCCAGTTCATCCGAAGGTTGTCTGGAAGAGATCACTTTTAGTGATAAGGCCGCCGTCTGTATTCTTAGGTTAAGAAATATCTGTGTAATTTCCATTTTTATGTACAATAAAGTGTTCTCTATCTATCTATCTATTCTTATCTTATCTCAGCAAAAAAATCAATATGTAATTTCTTATAGGTACATAACATTACTATTTCTGCTTTTCAGTCAAGGTTTTTGTGAAACTGAGAACGTATAGCGCGCTCAATTATTATAACTTCCAGACTATTCCACAAATAGAATTGCTGGAGGAAAGGGTGCGAGACCTCTGTTACGCCCCGTCACTCGCCGCTCCGAATACCTTGAAGCTAATGAATTGTCCACAATTCCCTCTGAGAAATTGTAAATCATTTTCCGCTTGTCATCGGGTGGGGTTTTTCGATAAATTCCAGAGACGTCGTCTTCGGGCTCAAAATGAATAATAGCGAAAAGACTTGGTGAAGTAATACGTGGTGAAATCATATCAACTCTTTCTGGTCTAGGCTATGTGATACCAAGAATGCAACCCTGCAAGCCGTTTATGACGACCTCACAAGTTCTCTATATTATAGTCACTGGATCTCTGTGCAGATGAGTAGTAAGTAGTTTAGGACTTTAGGCAATTTGTAATACCTTTGTTGTTTAGTTTTTAGTTATTTGTAATAATTATTTGTATATAGGTTCCTTTGCCTGAAATAAATAACATAACATAACATTTACATACTGGCACATTGCTTTTGGCTCCACACTAGGATACCCTGTGTTGTGGGAACCAGAAACAGCGACATCACAAACATGTAAACATCCAAGACCTGGGGTTTTTTTTTTCGTCCTCAGCCGGAGATCGAACCCGGGACCTCTCGCATGGTAGGCAAATGCGCTACCGTTGCGTCACGGAGGTCGTCTGACTATTATTATTATTTATTTAAGAAGTAAGCGGTTTGAAAGCGGCGGTTACGTAAGTAAAAATTAAAAATGTCTTAGTTTTTGACGAAGTTATTCTTCAGAGAACAAAAGCGATCGATTATATATTTTTTAATGCACTAACCCGTGCTAAGGACAATTTTAAAAAACCTGTTTAGAGGCTAAAAATTCCACCCATGCCGGGATTCGAACCCGCAAACTCTGGCTATCGGTGCCGGCGCACTTTCCAACAGAGCTAATGGGCGACTCAGAGTCGCCCATCAGCTGCCTGGCACCGATAGCCAGAGGTCGCGGGTTCGAATCCCAGCATGGGTGGAATTATTTTTAGCCTCTAAATAGGTTTTTTAAAAAAGAGATCGACGTACTCGTAGCTCAACGGATTAGCAAACTGAAGTGGGAGTGGGCTGGTCATATCTGCCGCAGGAGCGGTAACCCTTGGGGTAGACTGGTTTTTGAGTGGAGACCACGAATCTGCAAATGTAGCGTAGGACGCCCTGAGATCAGGGCGTCGATTCTCTTAAATGACAAACAATGTTCGAGCAATGGCATGACAAGAGTAATGCTTACGCATGACATTACAAAAACCGTATTCTACTACGTTTTACATGCATGACTCTAGCTCTGTCGCTGTATGAACCTTGTCATGTTCTTGTCATACTCGTGCAGTTTCACTGTGCTACTCTGGTCGGTGAATGAACCGTGCGATCTAGCCAAACTGTTGGTACGTTGGGTAACTTTTATAATAATAAATAAACTCTGGAACGACTTCAGGTGTGGTTTTATTTGCAGATTTAGTATAATATTTTAATAAAACAAAAAAAAACTGGCTAAGCTAAGCAGGTAAAAAGTCAGATCTGGTCAAAGCGTAAAGTAGTAGTGATGAAAAATGAGCGAAATCGAAGAATGTGTAACAAAATTTAAATATTTGAAAATGATAGATGGAAAAAGAAATAAAAATGGTGTGAAGAGGTTTGCACCGTTACACTGTATTGCCATTGCTACACCGGTATTGCCACTTTGTGAACTGGAAATTCTACCTTAATATTCGGAGCACAAAAACGTTGCTTGTAAGGATTGTATCTGCAATAAATTACTTATATTTTAAGTTTTTTTTTAACTTTGCAATCTTCAGAGGGTTTTAATCAGAACAAAACTATCAAAATTGCATTTATTTGTTAGAAATTTGGCCGTTTGTGTAGTTATCCAACTCCAAGCGTAAAAAACAAGTAAAATGTCAAGTAAACTAATCTGTACGGTGTCACGTGACCATCGTTTCTTCTAATGAGGGCTTTTCAATGACAGCTGTGAGTTGATTGCATTAAAAAAACTAGATGGCGCTGTAAGGAGAACAAATGTCACCATCATACGTTTTATCGCGTTTTATGTTGTACGCACAGATTATTATTTGTGATAACCTAAACATCTCTTTGTAGTCTGTGATCTAAGCTAAACTATGTTTCGAAACTGTTGAAATTAGAAAGTTTTGAAGTATTTTTACTTTGTTCATTACATACGTACGTGAATTGTGTGGCTTATGGCTATGGCTTATACTTATGGCTAGCCCGTGCATTGAGCATTTTTGTAAAAACATAGGCACTCACCGTTTTCCTAAATGATGTAAATTTTGACATATTATATGACGTCAGCACCATCTATCGGTAACTTGCGGTACTGTTTTTTGTTTTTTGATGGCGCTTTGAAAAGCCCTCATTGTTCAGTACCTTTGTTGCCAGATCGTTGACATTCGGAAAGCGGCGGGCAGTGACTGGAAGAGGAGAGCCGAAGTTCGGGCTCAGTGGCGTGTCTTGGGAGAGGCCTATGTCCAGCAGTGGATGGACAACGGCTGATAAGGACGATAATGACGAATTAAAAATGGCATATATTCGAGCCGTTACTTTTCTCCTCATAAGACCAGAGCTTGAAAATAACTATTGTTTTTTTATCACTTGATAATTGGGCCTTAGAAGGCTTCTTCTTCTTCTTCAGGCTATGTTAGTCCACTGCTGGACACAGCCCTCCTCTAATGAGCGCCACAGCGCAAGGCTGTGCGATCATTGGGGGGTAGTGCCCATAATCCCCACGCTGGGCATGCGGGTTGGGGATCGTAGTTTGGTGGAATTGTACTGCACGGGGCGCTGCTCCTGGTTTGTGTCCCTTAGTCGCCTTTTACGACACCCGCGGGAAGAATTTGGGTTGGTGCTATTCTCTAGGCCGACACCACACAGCAAGGCTGAGAAGGCTTAGTATAGTGTATAATTAAGAATAAATTGAGTTGAAAAATGTTATTTAAAATTTGCGAACTACTAGTACGTACTATTAGAGGCGTTCGTGGCCTAGTCGAACCGAGTGATTGGAATCAATCACTTGAGTTAAGCAATAACAGGCGTAGTCAGGTACAGGATCAGGAGTGGTGGGCATTACTGTCAGAAGTTATCAAGCCAACCATAAGGCGCTAAGCCATGTCAGTGGACATGGCTTAACGACTGCCAAAACATGACAGCCGGCACCAACGGCTTAGCGTGCCTTAAGAAACACGGAAGCGCTCGGAATAATGCCACTAGCGGTAGTCACGGGACGGTCACCTATCCTGCACCTGACCGCGCCTGTTGTTGCTTAACTCATGTGATCAATTCCAATCACTCGGTTCCACTAGGTCACGAATGCTTCAGACATTCTATAAATACACTTATTTTATTAGTAACGGCCAGTACCTTTCGGCCTTATTTTCATCAGTATACACTGTTTTCAAAGCTATCACGTTGTTATTTCCTTTTCTCTTTACACAATCAGTGTTATTTCAATCAAGCTCCACTTAGGGCAACTTTACGTTTGAGTTAAAAATAAATAATTTCGTTTCTCTTTTGGCCTGTTTTGACGCTGTTTCAAGCGGGGCTACATGGATTGAATTGTTTCAGTGTAATTAAATTGTTTGCAACGTGTTGATATTGTGTCTTAATACGCAATGGTTTGTATACGTGTGTGTGTTTTATGGAAATAAATGAGGTATTTATCTAGGCATTTATCTAATAAACATATTTTTAATTATCTGAACTACAGGTAGAATTTGCAGTGAGCTGGCCATATCTCGCGAACAACCGACAACCGCTGGGGTAAACGTGTTTTTGTGTGGGGATCGCGACTCGGCAAACGTAGATTATAGGTAGTAGATTATTATTGTAGAATAGATAGACAGATAGATATATAGAATATTCTTTATTACACTATTTTTATTTTTAATGCACTAACCCGTGCTAAGGAACAAATTTAAAAACCTATTTAGAGGCTAAAAATTTCACCCATGCCGGGATTCGAACCCGCAACCTCTGGCTATCCGTACCAGATACGCTATCTGGTACGGATAGCCAGAGGTTGCGGGTTCGAATCCCGGCATGGGTGAAATTTTTAGCCTCTAAATAGGTTTTTAAATATTCTTTATTGTACACAGAAATTACACCCTCCGACCAGGCCTGGTTTTACAACAGAATGAAATAAGCACGACAATGGTTGATATTTGCCTTAATTTGGTGGTCTACAAAGCAACAGCAGTACAAGGTTCTTCCAGGGTTATAACCCGCGCAAATTAAATAGGCATCTCTCGTGATGAAGATCGAATCGCGAGAGACGCCGAGTTGAGTAGCATGGGTTAGACCATTGCAATGCGATTGGTTAATAGACTACCAATAGTGTGAATGAAACGATCATTACCGGATTTATGTGACTATGCATTTTAGAGACTAACCCCCCGGGTGGGATGATGATCGGCGAAAAACTGCAGGCAGATGCTGGATGCGGCCAGCTAAAGACCAGACGGGCGCCATGGCGCCCATTAGAGGAGGGCTTTGTCCAGCAGTGGACTAGTATAGCCTGATGATGATGATGTTTTTTAAGTATCTTTATAAAAAGTTAGTACAAAGTTAAAATAGTGAGAAAAGGTACCAGTTACTTTCCATCGTAAGTTGTCTGGAAGATATTGCTCTAAGCAATAAGGCCGCCAATTGTACTGTATCTTTGTTATAGTTTTTTGTTTTTCTTTTTTCCTGGTGTACAATAAAGAGTATTCTTATCTTATCTTACCAGGTATCAGTGACAGGCAAACGCTGATGAAGCGACTTTTTTATAAAGCCTATAAATGTGGATTCGATTCCCACTGAGGGCTGCCGTATATTTGTACAAATGATCTCAGTCTGGGTGAATTTCCATGTTTAAGATGGCCTTGCCTGGTTACCACAGCACAAGGTATAATCATACACAAAATTATTGTGGGTAGTCACTTTTGTGTCGGCCAGCTGCGAAAAATTAAAAGTAACTACCCACAATATATAAGTGTACTTGCCATTTCAGTCTACCTGAGACCACGGCAACTGTACCGCTGCCGAAACGTCGAGATATAAGGTACCTAATTACGTTTTACCTAATAAGTAATGGCGATTAGACCCATTCAACGTTATGTGTTGTACGTAGAAGTTATTTATGTAAGTTGAATATAACTCGCGTAAAACATGAAAACCGCATCACTCGCAAACTTAGAAGTTAAAGCAACTTTGGAGTTACATGGTTGCTACTAAACGCAGCTTTACCCCGAGACAGTTTGGGCTGTGTCCAGATTATCTGTTGTGTGTACGCTTCAAAGATTTTAATCACTAACTTTGTCTGCCAAGTCACAATAGCGCACAATACTCAGTACAGAACGTCTACTTCTAAAAACAAAGACAATGCCCGACACATAAACTTGATCAAGTTTCTATGATTTCAAATGCCTGCGTTTTGGGTCATATTAACGGGAGGCTCGGGCTAAGGATATTACTTAGAACTTTTAAGACTTTGAATTTAAAAACAATTAAAAAAACGTGACTGTTACGTATTTATCACGAATGCATCCCGTCTTTTTTTCGTTCGGATTTTCATTTAAATTATCTGCCGGCAAATGTTAATCTAGGTTATCTTTTAGCAATAGGTCTTGAATGACAGTTACTTAGAACACCAATTATTAAATAAATGGCTTATGAACTAAATTGAGATCCATTTCATATTTTTTTGAATTTTTCGACGAAATTAGCCATATAAAAACAGCATTTACAAAAAAATAAAATACCCTAACCACATACCGTGAACTTGAACCCCAAAAATACCGTGACCAATTTTTCTTGATATTAGATCCTTTATAAAATGCTTATGATTTTAAGTCCACAGTATTAAACATTTAGATTAAGTGCAATAAAAGGAAGAATAAATAAATAAAGTAGTTAATTAGGTATATAGTTCAAACAATATTAAGAAAAAAAACAAAAAGCAACACTAAATACGAACATTCACTGAAAGCTTCGACATTTAACTTTTAACAAAAACCCAAAAAAAGACCGAAAATAGGAAATGAAAATATTTACAAAATTCCGATCCAAAGAATGGGATCCAAAGAATGCCTACCAGCGGCACCCCTCTTGTACAAAAGATTGACTCGCACAATCAAGTAACCTTCTGTTGGTATATATTTCGTCACAATAGCGGCGAGACAAGAGGCTTGCTCTTTTTAAACAATATCTGCTCTCAAGTGTTTGGCGATATTATTCTACACTGATCGAGGAAACTTTGCCACTTGCTTTGAATGTATTAAGTACTTGTGTCGGACGCGAGACTGCCCGTGCCCTGAATTTGAATCTTTATTAAAGCAATCTCAAAAGATTTATACTAGTCATGTGTCAAGATTTGTATTGGTAATATTATTTCGAAAATATAAATTAATTAACAATAGTTATTTTAATGGAATTTAAAATTAAAATATAGGATCTAGCAGGCTAATGGAACAATTGGCCCACGAAAGCGATCCGGCTGATTTTCGTGGTGGTGCACCGGTTCAAGCCAGGTTACTCTGTGCCAGAAATCAGCCCGCGATCTTCTTTTGTTCTGAAGATATTTGACATATAATATTGGCCTTTTTGCATCTACTTAATGAGATGATTTATACAGCGTCCAGTGGTATCTTCACTCACACTAGATGGGTGAAGGGACCACTCCGACGCTGTAGTGCCTGGGTCATGGTTTTTTTATAGATGGTGTAGGCTTGCCCAGACCTTTACCATCCTGACAGCTTAGTCGGCCTAGCCCACAGGAAAGACTGGTCAATACGTGCGGAGCCAACCAAGCCGCGGGTTTCCTCACGATGTTTTCCTTCACCGTTAGCGTGTGGTATTGCGACTGCAAATTCGCAAATGTACGTAACTGTGAAATTAAACAAAGTCATTGGTACATGCCCGCACTCGGGATCGAACCTGGGGCTCTCGCTTGCCAGTCTATGGTTCTACCCACTGAGCTACCACCGCTGTCAGGTATATTTGACATAATACCACATCATTAAGGTAACGTATTTTTTGTCACAATAGCGGCTTGAAATACTAACCTAAAATATAAGTTTAAAAAATACCTTCATGAGTTGGAACTGTCTCTAGTTCGTCCTCTAAATATCCTAGTTAACACATACATAATAATGATTTTGAGTAAAAAAATTATTAATTTTTTTTTGTTAGCTTCACATTAATTGTTTTATGTATTATATGTTATGGTTTATGTAAGTATATTATTTTTAAGTATAGGTATGTATACCAATATTCATATTTGCACCAACTACTCGTCTCACTTTTCCTTCAGCAAATCTCCATCGTGGGTTGCCTGGAAGAAATTGCTCTAAGCAATAAGGCCGCCAATTGTACTGTATCTTTGTAATTATGTTTTGTTTGTTTTTTCCTGGTTTACAATAAAGAATATTCTTATCTTATCTTATCTTATGAAACATAGTACTATAATTTTGTTTCTATAATGAATAAAAGTATTTCGATAGTTCATAGATAAATTTATACTCAGTTACTTTAGTTTTTATTATAATGATCACACTTTTTTTTAAGTAACATATAAACGTCCGACTGCAGTTTACAGACCTCTCAGAGAGTAAGAAGATGGGCTTAATTGCCACGCGTGCCCGCCGCGGTTTGGCAATTTCAATCGCCGAGATATTTGAACACCTCTGACACTCAGGTTGCCTGACACACTTGTATTTCAATTAAGGACTGTGAAAAGGCTAATTTTGTAACGTTCATTAAGCCGCAGCTTCTGCGCTACTTTGAAGAAAACCTTTTCATTTCATTTAAATATTTAATTTGAATTGAATCATATCACAACTAGCTGTGCCCCGCGGTGTTACCCACGGTTTATCAATTTTCCCGTGGGATAAAGATATTTTACCGCAGTAAAACATAACCTATCGTTAATCCATGGTGTCAGGTAACTCCACACCAAATTTTATTAAAAGCATTCCAGCTGTTTAGGTGTAAAGAAATGATAATCCTAATGATATTCTTTTTAATGCCGTAATCCATGCTAAGGACAATTTTAAAAACCTCTAAGGCAAAAAATTCCACCCATGCCGGGATTTCAACCCGCGACCTCTGGCTATCCGTGCCAGTGCTCTTCCAACTGAGCCAATGGGCGACTCACCAGCATCAGTAAAATTTCAAACATCTTTACAATACTCTCTGTATTACGTACAGGCAGCGAGGTCGCGGCTTCGAATCCCGGCATGGGGTTTTTGAATGTGTAGGTTTGTTACACATTCAAAAACTTTCGCCTTTATAAAAGTATTACAGTAAACTAAGGAGCCAATATTCTTAGGAACAAGCGCTTTATTCTGAAGTGGTGGTGTTACAATCAGCTTTGCTTAAGTGTTAGCTTCTATTGCTCCTAAATGTAATTTAAGTAAACGCCAAAGTTAGAAATTGATTTAAGTCTCAAGATTTATTAAAGAGAAAATGTTTGTTATAAATATTGATAGTACTAATTGAGTAAAAGTTTTTGATTTATGTTAGGATCGCAGAATTAAGAGAAAATAATTTTACCTACTTTACCAAATGTTCTGTCACACTGAGAGCGATAATGCAAAATGATGATTGACGGTTTCATTAACTTTTTTATTTTAAACACAAACATAGGGCACGAGTGATTGGAATCAAAATTAAATCAATCGTTGGATTAAACAACAACAGGCGCGGTCAGGTGCTGGATAGGCTAGTGGCATTTTTTCCGAGCTTTTCCATGCTTCGCAAGGCACCTTAAGCTGTTGGTGCCGGCTGTCATGTAACGGCAGCCATTAAGTCATGTCAGAGGCCTTATGGGCGGCTTGATAACTCCTGACAGTAAGGCCCGCCACGGTCTTATCATCCTCCACCAAACCGGACTTGGCCTCCGTGGTGGTATGGCCAACCTACCTGCGATAGTTTCATACACTGTTATTAACTTTTAAATCATTTCATACTGTTTTATTTTAGATAAAATGCATAATTAAAAAATTTTGTTTTAAGTAATAAGGCCGCCATTTATACTGTATGTTTTATATAATTTCTTATACTGTAATTTCTGTGTACAATAATTATTCAATCTATCTAATTAATGAAAACATTATGATAATAATTAATATATTTTTTTTATTCATTTGTAATTAAATTAATTACACTATTTTTATTTTTAATGCACTAACCCGTGCTAAGGAACAAATTTAAAAACCTATTTAGAAGCTAAAAATTTCACCCATGCCGGGATTCGAACCCGCAACCTCTGGCTATCCGTACCAGCGCTCTACCAATTGAGCTACCAATTGGCTAAATAGGTTTTTAAATTTGTTTTTTAGCACGGGTTAGTGCATTAAAAATAAAAATAGTGTAATCATGTGGGTACAGTGATATTCCGATGTAAAACCTAACTGCAAAGTAGGTAGTCGGGGCTGTAAGTAATGCAATTTGCTTAAGTCAGATGTCGCTGCCTGTACGTAATACAGAGAATATTGTAAAGAGGTTCGAAATTTCACTGATGCCGTGAGTCGCCCATTGGCTCAATTGGTAGAGCGCTGGCACGGATAGCCAGAGGTTGCGGGTTCGAATCCCGGCACGGGTGAAATTTTTAGCCTCTAAATAGGTTTTTAAATTTGTTCTTTATTACTTAATTTATTAATTATTTAATAAATTAATAATTAATAAATTAAGTATTATACCAATAATCGGCAGTAACCCAGGGGGTAGAACAATAGGCATGAAAATGAGAGACTCAGGTTCGATTCCCAATGCGTTTCCCATGTACCAATGACATGGTTTTCTAAGTTATGTATATAAGTTATGTAGTTATGTCAAGATATAGTAGCAATACTTCTCGCTAAAATTGAAGGAAAACATCGTCAGGAAACCTAAATGTCTGAGGTATTTACTCGTACATACTTCAGCGGTTGGGATTGCCAATCCACGGTGGGCACGCGTGGTAATTAAGCCCGCACTCTCTCACTCTCTATCTCTCTCTCTGAGGAAAGGAATGTGCTCAACTTTGGAACGAATAGGTATACGCTGTATCATAATGTAATAATAATAATGGCTTTATTCAAACAAAACATGTATTTAGAACATTGCAGAAGTAAATAATTTATTTCCAAGAAGACAATACAAATTGAAATAACTTACTAATAAATACACAGTGGAGGGTTACAAAAAATTGTTTTATGTCTACCGTCAGTCCCCAAACTAGGCTACAATTATTTACCTGTACTAGGAGTACTAGCGCTCGTGGCCTAGGCGAACCGAGTGATTGGAATCAATCACTTGGTTAAGCAACGACAGGCGCGGTCAGGTACGGGATGGGTGAGCGTCCCGTGACTACCGCTAGTGGCATTTTTCCGAGCGCTTCCGTGCTTTGCAAGGCATGTTAAGCCGTTGGTGCCGGCTGTCATATAATGGCAGTCGTTAAGCCATGTTAGAGGCCTTATGGGCGGCTTGATAACTTCTGACAGTAAGGCCCGCTACTGTCTTTTAATCCTCCACCAACCCGGACTTGGCCCCCGTGGTGGAGTATTGCCTAACCTTCCTGCGAGGCAGGAAGAGACCCGTGCCCCAGCAGTGGGGACATACAAGGGTTGATAACGATGACTAGGAGTACCTGTACTAGGAGTACCTGTACTAGGAGTACATGTGCTAGTATGCATTATAAGCGACACCAAAACAACAGCAGATTTTCCGTCCTATGCGTTATACTTTTTCACTGATTTTTGGATAGAAAATACACGGACGAAACAATGACGCCGATTCGAGTGCTTGAAATTAATTTTGGTTCGCGACCGGCCGTGTACTGCGTACACATAGTTCTGTAAACAATCCCCTTTGAGTGCGCTCGCGGCCACACGAAAGACTCGATGGACCCCAAATTAGACTCCTCATAAAATATACATTATTTATTAAACTAGTTATTTATTAAGCAGTGGACTAATTTCCTTTTTTATGTACAATAAAGTGTTCTCTATCTGCCTGCCTGCCTGCCTGCCTGCCTGCCTGCCTGCCTGCCTGCCTGCCTGCCTGCCTGCCTGCCTGCCTGCCTGCCTGCCTGCCTGCCTGCCTGCCTGCCTGCCTGCCTGCCTGCCTGATTTATCCTGAAAAAGAATAAGACTGCTATTCTTTGAAACTAATTTGCCAGAATTTCTGTCACCGAGACCATTCGCTAACTTGAAGAAAACCATCGTGAGGTAACCTGCTTTGTACCTGAGGTGATCACATACCTTAGCGCTTAAAATTGCCAATCCGCGGTGGGCACTCGTAATAATTAAGCCCATATTATCTTTCTCTCTCTCTTTGACTTAGAGAAGGCCTGTGACCCACAGTGGAATGTGTATAGGCAACATTATTCAATATTGTTTTCTATGTTCTGTGCCCAATGTTTAAGTATTGGACACAGAGAGAGTGACAGTATAGGCTTAATTACCACGCATGCCCACGGCATTTGCTGTGTGGTGTCGGCTTAGAGCATTAGACCCCAATGATGGCACAACCCTGCGCTGTGGCGCTCATTAGGGATGGCTATGTCCAGCAGTGGACTAATATAGCCTGAAGAATAAGATGCCCATGGCGCTGAGCAATGTTTTGAATACCTCAGACACTCTCGTTACCTCACGATGTTTTCCTCAACCGAGTGAATAACCATAATATTTTTTAGTAATATTTCCAACGGTACAAAACTTCACAAGCCGTACGGCTCAGACCCGTAACAAGAGTATACGTCAATGTGAATAACCATTTTCAATCAAATGAGCCGAACATTGGATGATAACGATATTATTTGTGTGCGTGTATGTGTGCGTGAGTGTTATTCCGAGGGCTTTGTTAGCTTTTGACAATTCTACTGACATCAAAGGACGTATATTCTAGTGCACACACTTTGGGGCGGGAGGAAGCACATAATGTGTCAAAACAATTAGTATTATGATCGGTTAATAATTGATATCGACATCAACCCTTTGTATGTCCTCACTGCTGGGGCACACGTCTGTTCCTGCATCACCGGAACTGAAGGCCATACTCCAGCACCGGGACCAAGTCCGGGTTGGTGAATGATTGTAACACAGTGGCGGGCCTTACTGTCAGAAGTTATCAAGCCTCCCATAAGGCCTCTCATGGCCTAATGACTACCAGTTATGTTTACTAATAAATAGTTAACTATTTAGTTGGTGAAAGATCCGTGGAGACGGATGTCAAGATGGAAGTTGGAATTTGGGAGGGAAAGCTTACCCAGCAGCTGATAATGATGATTGTGATGAAATTGGTTGTTTTCATTACTTTTCACTAACTTAACACGTCGAATTTTGACCTTGTCACATGACGATTTAAATCTATTCAATAGGGTACTTACTGTCTTAATTAAAACTGTTTTTATACGGATTTATGCTCGTTTATTACATTTTTACAATTTTCCGACGTTTTCAGGTGCCGTGGTCCCGGATGACTGATGTCGGATGGATGGATCGGATGTCATCCGGGACTACGGCACCTGAAAAAGTGCCGAAACGTCGGAAAGTTGTAAAAATGTAATAAACGAGCATAAATCCGTATAAAAACAGTTTTAATTATGTCTACTGCTCGTGTTAACTTACAATCCTCCACCATCTCGAACTTGGCTCCCGTGGTCGGATATAGCCTAACCTTCTGCGATGCAGAATGAGACCTGTGGGCCAGGATTGGGGATATACAAAAGGTTGATACCAAATATGAGAGGGCCGGTAGGCCCAACAAGGTACATATTTTGCAATTCGTTTAAAAGTAATTGAAAAAAAAAAACTTTGGCCTTTGGATGAAAGTAACGAGATGATTTACACTGTACGGCGTTCACTTACACTAATAGACTCACAAATGTACCTAATTCAGAAGGAAACTTCATTGGTACTTTCATTGGTTAAGGGTCGGTTTCTGAATTGCGAATTTCACTAAGTAAATACTTAAGTAACTTCTGTCACGCTCTTTGCTGAGAAATTGGAAGAGACAGCACTACACTCAAATATTTACTCTTTAATTCGCGGAATTTAATTGAGAAACTGGCCCTCAGTCATTGATTTTAGTGCCGGGATTCTGACATTTCATAAATCACCAATAATGTAAAATTGTGTGAATGAGATAGCAAGCTCGACGTAAGAACAGTTTTAAAATAGTTACTTGTATATGTCACCGGAAGATAACAAGATCCGCAAGTTTATAAATTACCTAGGAAATTTATAAACTTTCGTAGGATTGTAAACGAGAGATAAATTGTATTATTTTACGCCCACATTTTTTGCGAAGTCTCGTGATTAATTTATAAACTAACGGATATCTATCGTAAGATTCTAAACAGTTCGACCAATCACAGAAGAGCTTTTTATTTTACGCTTTTATAAAATACGGCAAATAACACACTGCTCTCTGATTGGTTGATGTCGACAATGGCAATGCTTGTATCCATAGACTTAGGTACGATCAAACTTGCCAAAGTAGTATAAATTGATCAGTTTCGATTACCTACCTGCAATCCATTCTTGCCGGAGATGCTAGTTTTCGAGAAAATTATTTTTGAATTTTCTGTCAACCTAACCTCAAAATCTTGCTGTATGAATGATTTTGTTCTTCAGGACCCATTTTTTCCCCTTTTATATATAAAAAAAAAACCTAACACCCGAAGTTCTAGGATGGAGCGTCGCTCCGCTCGCTCCATCCTGAAACTTCGAACCTAATTTCGGTTTGCAACATTGCGACGTCCCAAAGCTATATGTTGAACGGGTCTTATCGCAATTGGGTTTGAGTCTCGGCATGGGTGCAATTTTTAGCCTCTAATAGGTTTTTAAAATTGTCCTTAGCACGGGTTAGTGCATTAAAAAGAATATAAGAATAACACACGTTTTGTTATTTTCACCTAACATCTTTTTTTAGGCTGTTATTTATGTTCTGGAGGTACATCGCTATGTTTATTCGGTCAAGCACGTTGTTATCACTCCCCACGCACTCAGAATACTTACCCATATAAATTTCAATAAAAACACCGACAAACTTAAATTTTCACTTGCATTCTTGCTTTTCTACCTTAAATCGCAGGCGCTAAGGCATATTTTACTCCGTCTATACATCTTTACTATATTGGTTTACGTGGTTAGTACACAAGATCTGTTGACAAGTATATGGGTCACTAGGGTCACGTATGAGGCAATAAATACCTTCAACCCTTACCCGTATGATCGGTTTCACACTGAACGTGTTAACGTAACGACTATATCTTTGGGCTATTATTAATAAAATCGTGGGGAGGAGCGGGCGATCGTGATCTTCCACTATAGAGGGAAATTTTGCGCCAGATGAGATATGAATGCCCCGTGAAACACAAAACTTACACTAACTGTAGACAGTAAAATTAGATTAATATAAGATTGTAAATAAATTTTTATTGTATTAAATGGTTATAATTGTGTATGTATAGAATATGTACATTGTAAATAGAGTTAAGTTTAATTTAATTTATAAATATAACTTAACTTAACTTAATTTTAGCGGTGCCCTTGCAGGGTTCTTTAGTTTTAGTTTTTTTTAAGTAACATTTATTTATTTATTTTATTTATTTGTATAAACATCTTTTATTCAACAAGGAATCTCAATAAATAATTCATAAATCATAAGATGATTTCACAATAGGCATGACGAAAGATTTTAAATCTTCTTCCACAATGTGGGGACACGTTTATTATTAAAAAAAACCGTATATTTCAGTAATATACTAAAGTTTAACTAAGGTTGCAGCCATTTAAAAAAAATATTATAAATCTATCAGACGACACATCGTGAGGGTTGCGGGTCAGAGATGGATCAGGTTAGCACAGGACCTTGAGGAATGGCGCAATAAAAAGGAGGCCTATGCCCAGCAGTGGTTAATGTGGGCTGATTATAGATAGATAGAAATCTATGGGAAAACAGCTCGCAGTGTCATGGCGTCATGGCTCATGTAAACAAACATCGTAATCACGAGCAGACACAACAAAGTACGGGTGAAGTTTACCAATGCTAACCTAAGCGTGACGTCACGTGGTGTTATGGGTGGTTCAGTCAAAATGGCTGAAAGCGGTATTATAATATTTTATTTTATTGAAAATATTTTTAACTAGCTTTTTCCCGCGACTCCATCCGCGTGGACTTTTTTTTTATTTAGTAAATTTTCAGTATCAAACCTAATGTAGGTTACAATTTTTTGTCAGAGTTTCCTTGTAAGTAAGAATGACCTGTGCCAGGAAAACTCCCGCTCTTCCTAAGATAAGATAAGAATACCGGAAAAATAGTTACAAAAACGGCAGATACAAAAGATCAAATACAATTGTTAATTGTAAGCATTAATTGTAAGCCTAATTGGTTAGCATTGATTAAGTTGATTACTATTCACAATTAATTCAAAGTTAGCATGCAATAAAAATAAAGTAAACGACAAACTTCTCTCAGAGAATCAAAAAACAAGATATTGAGACTGTCGTGTCGTCCAATGTAAAACCGTTCTTCGGCTGTTGATAGTGACCCTTAAACAATGAGTCTACTGAACGATTTATTCCGTCGAAAGTCTTTGGATTATTGGATATTAATGTTTATAGCGCCAAGGAAGCCTTATTTTGAGCAATGGGGGCACTGATCTGACTAACTAATATGGTGTCATTGCCTTATATCCTGCCATAAACTAGCTGTGCCCGCGACTTCTTTCGCAGTTTATTAAAATGTAAGGCAACCGATGTTTTAATACAGCTATGGCATTAACACATCTAAGACGTTTTAACAAGCTGATGCACGTGACTAGTATTTCAAGTAGCTTATATTAGCGTGGCGTAGAAAAGAACTAAATAATTTTTGGGTCACATTTAAAAAATATCACAGAATATCTTTATAAATTGTAACCTATGTGTTATTTTTAAAACATGCCTATACGTAATACAGAGAATAGTGTAAAGAGGTTCGAAATTTCACTGGTGCCGGTGAGTCGCCCATTAGCTCAGTTGGAAATAGCGCTGGCATGGATACCCAGAGGTCGCGGGTTCGAATCCCGTCATGGGTGGAATTTTTAGCCTCTAAATAGGTTTATACCATTATAACATTAACATTTTGACATAAATAATTTTTGGGTCAGATTTGAAAAATACCACAGAATATCTTTATAAATTGTAGCTTATGTTTTATTCTGATGTAGTAACTATATTATTGTGATTTTCATTAAAATCCATTCGGTAGTTTTGACGCGAAAGAGTAACAAGCATCCATCCATACTTACAAACTTTCGCGTTTACAATACTAGATATGAATGATTTTTAGGGTTCCGTACCTCAAAAGGAAAAAACGGAACCCTTATAGGATCACTTTGTTGTCCGTCTGTCCGTCCGTCCGTCTGTCAAGACCCTTTTTCTCAGGAACGCGTGGAGGTATGAAGCTGAAATTTATATCAATTACTCAAGTCTACTGTCCCTTGAAGCTGTGAAAAAATCAAACTTCTAAGCCAACGCAATCAAAAGATACAGCCGTTTAAGCCGCAAATTTTCGACACTTGCAAGGGAATCAAAACCTACAGGGTGCTTCCCGTGAACTCAGAATCTTGAAATTTGGTACGAAGCAACGTCTTATAGCATAGATAAAGGAAAAATTACGAAAACCATAAATTTTTAGTTACATCACATAATATATTTTTTTTTAATAATTTTAAACTTACTACCCATTTCCTCATAAACGCGTAGAGGTATTAAATTGAAATTCATACCAAATACTCAGGTCTATAATACAGGTTTGTACGGAACCCTCGGTGCGCGAGTCTGACTCGCACTTGGCCGGTTTTTTTATGCAGCCTATAAACGTCCTATTGCAGATGATGGGCAAGCCTAGTCCATCTAAAAACAATGTCTCAGGCACTGCAGTATCCGAGTGGTCACTTCATCCATCTAGTGTGGGTGAAAGTGCCACTGGACGCTGCATAAATCATCTATTAAATAGAAAGAAAAGAAAGACATCTATTATACCAACAAGACACATCACAGAAACAAAAAGCCAGACAATTAAAACAACATGAGCACAACATAAATAAACCAAATATACGATAAACGAAACAAAAAACAGACATAGGTTTCATAATAAAAACTGTTTTTATACGAATTTTACTCGTTTATTACATTTTTACAATTTTCCGACGTTTCGGCACTTTTTCAGGTGCCGTGGTCGATGACGGATGAGTCATCCGCCTGAAAAAATGTAATAAACGAGGAAAATCCGTATAAAACAGTTTTTTTTTTCTGTTTTCTGTCATCCGAGACCACAGCACCTGAAAAAGTGCCGAACGTCGGAAAATTGTTAAAATGTAAAAAACGAGTAAAATCCGTATAAAAACAGTTTTTATTATGTCTAGTGCTCGTGTTGACCTTAGAAAATACTAGACATAGGTTTCGCCTGTGGTGTGTCTAAATTGCCACAATAGTGTGTGCTTTCCATTCCAGGGCACAGACCTTTTCTCAGAGAGAGAGTACACTCAATTCAATTCAATTCATTTCAACGTAAAGAATTTACATTCTTTTTGCTGAATGTCAAAGTAGAATGTAAAATGAAAGTAAAAACTGGTGCCTTCGGGCCGTAGTGTAGTGAAGAAAAAGGCAGCGGGAAAAAACCACTCTGACCATCTTTTCTCCCGTCCTCTTAAATCTAATACATCAGTTACCACTTATATGTATGATAAGATTACATGATTGCCATTAATTGCTTTAAATGCCAAAGCATTAGTTAATTGTTTTACATGGGCCGAGAAAACGTAACAAGTGCTGCGGCCAGACACACGAACAGCACTCATTCACGAGCATAAGCACTCTCTCTCTGAGAGTACGCTCTCTCTCGCCAAGCGAAGACTTGTGCTATGTAGTAGTAGAACGCTGCTTATTTTTCAAGTAGCGGCTACCTTGACATATAACAAGCAGAATGTAAATTCTTTACGTTGAAATACGGACGGACGAACAAACAAACGAACATACGCGCAAAAAATACTCCTTGACATTCGCAGCCTGATGAAAACAACTTGATTCATTAATCACAAAGCCATCTGGCCTAATAATAACAAAAACCCACCCACAACTCTCGAGAAAGCCTCTGCAAAATTTATCGGGAGCCCTGAAACTCATTCATTTTAATAGCTCGTGAAATTTCCTACCGACTTAGAGTCGTAACTCCGTTGAAGTTTATATAAATTTACAGGCGGCAGCTATGGGCAAGAAAACAAGAAAAATATGTCGTAATTTAGACGGTTTGTTGAAGTACCAAATATGCAAAATGTACCCGCGAAGGCCATCAATACGATAGTGGACTCAGATAAGATATTTTTGTAAATATTTTATATTTGTTTTTTTTTTGGTGTACAATAAAAAATATGCTTATTTTATCTTATATTACCTAGTACCTACCAAACCTCACATAAAGTTTTTAAAAAACACAAAACAATTACCTCTTTTTTTCTCAAATTTCACAAAAATCATTTTACTGTCATAAGCATCTCATAAGATTAAGATAAGATAAAGAATATTATCTTAAAGACTATTCTATCTAACGAATAAGGATAAAAGCTTCATGCATAATAATATACCCCTCGTAACATTTGACGTCACAGTTTGAGCCCAATTTGTATGGAGCATTTTTGTACCACGTGATTGGAATTACTTTTCAGCAGGTTATATTAGGAAAAGAAAAGAAAAATCTTCATTGGCATTTTGTCCTTTAACGAGGCCACTTGAATGGGAGCAATAAGTTTTTTTAACATCTAAAGCTCATTTACAAAAAATATATTTTTGTATTCCTGTGTGCTATATTTGGGTTAGTTAAAAGAAAACCCGACTGGCTCAGTAGTAAAAATGTTTTATAGAAATAACAATTTAAGATTTTCGATAAATGTACAAAATCTAGCTGGACCCAGGCCACACTTCCGATCCGTCACGGTGGCCTGGGTATAAGAACGGCATCAAGTGTGGCCCTCCCGGCGTTCCTGTCTTCGGTTCATAGCACGATCGACCTCATTGGTAAAATTATTTCCCCGTCTCTTGGAGACGTAGAGGTCGCATGCGTAGCTGAGGCCAGGAGTGCCTGGACCGACGCAGCCGGTCCGAGCCAGGTAATTCCAAAGATTCTGGGATCGCAAAGGCTTTGGGATGAGCCGCTCTGCATGCGGGTTCGTAAAGAACTCCTTGAAACTGCAGGCGACGACGCGGAGCGTGCTCGTCTCTTAGCCAGCTGCGAGCCAGAATCAGGCTACTGGTTGAGGGCCCTCCCATCGGCGAGCATAGGTACTCTCTTAGAGAGAACCACATTTAGTTTGGGAGTTAGTCTGAGGTTGGGAGCCAGGACTAACGAGCCACATCGCTGCCGCTGCGGTGGAAGCGTCGATGCGTTAGGTCACCATGGCCTGGCATGCTGCCGTAGCGCTGGACGTCTGTCTAGACACGCTGCCCTGAATGACATAATCCGTCGGGCTCTTGCCAGCGTAGGCGTGCCTGCAGTCCTGGAGCCCACTGGGATTGCGCGCGACGATGGCAAGAGGCCTGACGGAATGACTCTTATTCCATGGAAGAATGGGCGGTCGCTGGTCTGGGACGCAACTTGTGTTGATACGCTTGCACAGTCCCATATCCATGCGACCGCCTGCCATGCAGGGGCGGCGGCGTCTAACGCAGAGTCGAATAAGAGGCACAAATATGCAGCCATAGGGCAGGGCTATATATTTGTGCCTTTCGGAGTCGAGACTCTGGGGCCATAGGGTCCGGAGGCGAGACTCCTCTTTAAGGAGATCTCGTCGCGCCTAGTCGACGCTTCAGGAGACCCGAGGGCTGGTGCTTACTTTGGCCAAAGAATAAGCCTAGCCATACAGCGAGGCAATGCCGCCAGCCTTCTTGGTACTCTGCCGCCCGACAGCGATCTGGCTCAAATATTTTATTTAAATTAGAATGTTTTAGGTGTAGTTCCATTTTTATCATTAATTATTACTATTATAAATATTTAAGCTATCATAATGTTTGTATAATATATAATATAATAAATATATAGCTAATAATAAATCTAGAATAATTTGATGATTAATAATCATCAAATTATTAACTGATTTTTTTTACCGACTTTTAATTTATTTTAAATTAAGTACATATACATATAATGACACGTTAAGCCGTTGGTGCCGGCTGCCATGTAATGGCAGTCGTTAAGCCATGATAGAGCCCTTTGGGCGGCTTGATAATTTCTGACCGTAAGGCTCACCATCATTCCATTTCAGCCTATTGCAGTCCACTGCTGGACATAAGCCTCCCCCAGGGTGCGCCACAAGATCCGATCTCCCGTTTTCGCCATCCAGTCACCACCAGCCATCTTTTTAAGGCTCACCACTGTCTTACAATCCTCCATTAACCCGGACTTGGCCCCCGTGGTGGATGGAGTATTCCTTCCTCCCTGCGATGCAGGAAGAGACCCGTGGCCAAGCAATGGGGACGTACCGTACAAGGGTTGATACCGTTATATATATAATACCTACATAGATATAGAGATATATAATCATTGTTATACACGATCAGCGTCTGCTGCGCATAATGCGTGGAGCCATTGACGACCTCTGTGGCGCAGCGGTACCGCATGTGTCTACCATGCAAGGGTTCAAATCCCAGCTGGGGCCAAAAAAAACCTCCAGGTCTTGGATGTTTACTTGTTTGTGATGTCGTTGTTTCTGGTTCCCACGACACAGGGTATCCTAGTATGAGGCCAGAAGCAATGTATGTGCCTGTATGTAAATGTTATGTTATTATGATAGCGCTGCTCTCATTTCCTTGAAGCTTAATACGTACGGTAACAAAAAAACTCGACACACGCACGCACACTCACACACACACGCAGACGTTAGGTATCAATCTGTATTGTATTACACCAAAAAAGAAGGAAACAAATTTATTGAAAGAAACATACATCCTGACAGTTGCCAGCCAGTATATCTAGGAAAATATTATGTGTGTCAGAAAAAATATCAGTAACTTCACAACTGCAAGTAGACAATAAATGTAAAAACTAGATATAAATATTTTTTTTTTTCAAGTTTTAGGTTGGCAAAGGTTAAAATATGCTCCATGGGGTTTCTATAATAATATCACTGAAGAAAGGTTCAAATATTAAGTTTGACTGAAACGCGGATTAAAAAAATGTGTAAAGCTCAGTTTGTGCCAAAAGGGCTACTATAATGTTAAGGATCATTTAAATGACAATGATTCTCCAGAATCATTGTCATTTAAATGATCATCAAGCCAGTACAATGCACGAGTTCTATGTTTTATAATAATTATGTAAACTCTGCCGATTCCAAACACAGACTTTGAAAATACTGTGTCTTATGCATAATTTTTTAAATAGACAAAATAGAAACTTAAGTGCAATAAAAGTCAATCATGAACTTGCTGAAATTTCAACTCACTCATTAAAGAGGCGATTTAAAAAGGTAACACTGATCGTGATAAAAAAAATACTTCAACAGTTACAAAATTTTAATAACATAGGTATATGATATTAACCCTTTGAATGTCCCCACAGCTAGGGCACGGATCCCTTATACATCGCAGCAAGGTTAGGCCATACTCCACCACGGGGGCCAAGTCCGGGAATCCGCGACTGCCGCTAGTGGCATTTTTCCGAGCGCTTCCGTTCCGCACGTTAAGCCGTTGATGCCGGCTGTCACGTAAGGGCAGTCGTTAAGCCATGTCAGATGGCCTTATGGGCGGTTTGATAACTTCTGACAATAAGGCCCGCCACGGTCTTACAATCCTCCACCAACCCGGACTTCGCCCCCGTGGAGGAGTATGGCCTAACCTTCGTGCGAAGCAGGAAGAGATCCGTGTCCCAGCATTGGGGACATACATGGGTTGATATCGATATGCTATAAAACAATATCTAATTTAATTTCAAGGACCGTTCCCTTTGCACGAAGTCGTCCTTTTGTCACAGCCTTAGGATACAACTTTATACCCATGCGTTCGGCGAAGGCAGCCGCAGGCATCGCCCTCTTTTATTTTCCCAGCCGTTGAATTATAAAACTGAATTATCCCCAATTAAATACCTCTTGAAAAAGTTAAGGCCGCTCGTTAACTTGGCCAAACAGGTAAGAAAGTTGTATCTTCCGTAGTTTCAGGCAATAATTAAGAAACACCAAGAATTTTGGTTGGGTTGAAAGCCATAGCAAAATTAACGCGAGTTAACTGTAGCTACTGAATACACTAGATAATTACTAGGCACGTTAAGCCGGTGGTGCCGGCTGTCATGTAATGGCTGTCGCTAAGCCACGTCAGAGGCCTTATGGGCGGCTTGATAACTTCTGATAATAAGAGCCACCAATTTGACTGTCTTACAATCCTTAAATACCCGAAAAGACCCGTGCCCCAGCAGTGAGGATAAACAAAGACATGATTTTACACTTAAGGGCTTTTTTCATTTATATTTTGACATATACTAGAATCTGTGGAATATCAAATATCTGTTAGCGTTGTAATTAAGCCAATCATATTTTTCTATTTAGTCGAATAATATCAATGTTTTGTATTTATTATTATTAATTTATTATAACGTTGATTTAATGTATTTTAATAAGAAAATCCATAGTTGAATTTTAAAAAACAATGTCTTAATAAAGCGACAACACCGCCGTAGGCTGGCGGCCATTCAAGTAGCTGTCACGATACAAGCTAGCGGAAAAACGTTAACCAAGTTGTTATTTAAGTTACATGGTTTATTACTTACTCAAATTATAGTCATTACCTAACAAATCAACCTGCAGTATTTCTTTATAGCGTGAATCATCGGAGTGGATTAGTATACGTTTATATATCCTATGTCTCAATTGTAGTTTTTATCTATCTATGTGCCAGTGACATACTTCGTCAAGCAATTGTTGCGTGATTGAGTAAGAACTAAGCAAACATCTTAAAAAACTTTTCAATCAGTGCGATGTGAAAGGTAACTTCACACTTACCTACCTACCTACTTGGAAACTTCTTAACAGTGAAAACCACCACCATCATCGCCAATTCTAGGCTCAGTTACTCCGCCACCCTAATAGAGTCGAATTATTGCACAAACCCAACGCAGCGTGCACCGTTGTCCGAAATTCTGTTGCTCAAGTTGAAAAATCAAAGCTATTCGCAAATTAAAAAGCTCTCCGAGGCGAGACAGTGGACAAAAAACTTGCCGGAGGTTTTAAACTCGCGACACGGTAAGTTATCATGAAACAGTCATCCATTGAGTTTTTAATTAATTAAAACTGCGAGGAATCGAGGCCCGAAAAAGCAATTTATGATAATGAACGAGGGAGGGGAAAATTTTAATTTTTCCAGCAAGGCACGCCGCCGGTAGGCCCCTACTCGGGATCCAAATGAATAAAACGCTCTTAGTACTAAGATTATGAACAATCTTATTAGTTCTAAAATAGAACGGCGGAAACATACAGAGTCATAAAATATACTGAAGTCGGAAAACAGAAATATAGAAAGGTGACGACTTGTCCTAGAGGGTCGCCAATAATCTGTTATTGTCCATAATTATTTTCTTTAGATAATTAGGATGAAATCTGGTTTTAGTCGATAATAATAATCTTTGAACGAAAACCTTTCATTTTGCAAATAAATATTAAAATAATAATAAATAATAAACTTGTGTAAGTACTAAATATTATTTGATGTTGATACGGTCAAAAATCAAATAATAAGAAATCTATTACTTTACATAATTACAAAAAAAAGTTATGGTGAAACGGAATCCTCAGTGGGCGAGTCTCCCTGGTACTTGACCCATTTAACGACTGGTCAGAGTCGGAGTTGGAGCGTGTCAAGTTTGTGACATCCTTGCCTAGTTACATCAGTACTTTAGTACAAGGTACTTGTTTTGAACCACATAATGGATGAACGTAATACTTGTGTTCTGGTGTACAATAAAGAATTATCTTATCTTAACAATTTTTTAAATGTTTTTGGTATCAACCCCTTGCATGTCTCCACTACTGACGTACAGGTCTCTTTATGCATCGCAGGAAGATTGAGCCATACTCCAAAACATTTTTAACACTTTTAAATTTAAAAACCTATTTAGAGGCTAAAAATTTCACCCATGCCGGGATTCAATTGGTAGAGCGCTGGTACGGATAGCCAGAGGTTGCGGGTTCGAATCCCGGCATGGGTGAAATTTTTAGCCTCTAAATAGGTTTTTAAATTTGTTCCTTAGCACGGGTTAGTGCATTAAAAATAAAAATAGTGTAATCATGTGGGTACAGTGATATCGTTCCGATGTTAAACCTAACTGCAAAGTAGGTAGTCGGGGCTGTAAGTAATGCAATTTGCTTAAGTCAGATGTCGCTGCCTGTACGTAATACAGAGAATATTGTAAAGAGGTTCGAAATTTCACTGATGCCGTGAGTCGCCCATTGGCTCAATTGGTAGAGCGCTGGTACGGATAGCCAGAGGTTGCGGGTTCGAATCCCGGCATGGGCGAAATTTTTAGCCTCTAAATAGGTTTTTAAATTTGTTCCTTAGCACGGGTTAGTGCATTAAAAATAAAAATAGTGTACTTTTAAATTTATTAACACTTTAAAAAACAGTTTTCACTATTCAATAGAAACAAAACGTGAATACAGTTAGTTGATTTTGTAGAACCGGATCATCTTACTTTACTTTTTGTAGGATGAGTCTAATCCGGAGCGAAACCTGGTCATCTGGTTATATATTTATTTTCTGGGCTTAGTCGTGTAGTAATTTATTGCTATTTTACCTCGACATTTCGACGACGTTAAAGTCATCGTGGTCACGAGAAGACTCGATTAAGCCCCGAAAATATTCTATGTGTTCGAGTCGCGAAAGTTTAGAATATGGTTATATAATATCAAAGTGAGTACAATTATTGTTCGTATTACTGGCAAGTCATATTTTGTCAGTGACTTCCGTTCAGTTTAGTCTTCTTTGCAAATGTACGTTCAAGAGTAGACCCCAGAAATGGGCACGCCAAACTTACCGTCTCGAGACAAATTAAATAAGTTTACTTCACTTCCTATTACGACGTCTTAGTTGTTGTTTTTATTTAGCACGTTTTTTCTTCAACTGAAGTTGATTTATGTGTTTATGTAAGGCCTCTTGTCTGCTGACTTAATAAACAGGACCCTGTGATTCTCTCACTCAGAATAAATTTCTGGATCACGATAGAACAATGTATTGTTAGCCTAGGGATCGTCGTCGTCGTCAGTCTGTACTAGTCCATTGCTGGACATAGCCCTCCCCTAATGTTGCCGCATCCAGCATCTGCCTGCAGCTTTTCGCAGATAGTCATCCCACCTAGTCGGAGGGCGTCCTACACTACATTTGCCGAGTCGCGGTCTCTACTCAAGGTGAAGTTTACTCCTACAGGATGAAAGTATCTTATCTAGTCCCGATATGGGGTTTGGCCAATAGTTTGAGGGACTTAATACTTTTTTCGATATCAACCATTATATGTCCCCACTGCTGGGGCACGGTCTCTTCCTGCACGGGGGCCAAGTCCGGATTAGTGGAGGATTGTAAAACAGTGGCGGGTCTTCCTGTCAGCAGTTATCAAGCCGCCCATAAGGCCTCTGACGTGACTTAACTGCCATTACGTAACAGCCACCACCAACGGTTAACCGTGCCTTGCAAAGCACGGAAGCGCTCGGGAAAATGCCACTAGCATTATTCAAGGGACGGTCACCCATCCTGCACCTGATCACGCCTGATGTTTCTTAACTCGTATGGTTGATTCCAATCACTATGTTTGACTAAGCCACGAGCGTTTCGAATTAAAATCCCTGAACTGAAATAGGGTAGGCATTTAGACCAGCAGTGGGTCAGAAACATAGTAGCTACGAGTAAAATTAACGGATCAGGATTGTTCTACTTTAATACATGGTAGGTACATCTCTGTGTACAACGTAATACGAGTATTATCATATCGTCGGTATAAAGGTAAAACTCATTAACTGCTTTTCTATTTTTTTTTGTTATTTATATACTGATAATTATTTTTGCCCAAAAATAACTCCACCTATCTAGTATACTCATAAAAAAAATAACGATGGGTGAGCGTTTTTATTTCTGTGCTTAATATTACATGTTGTATCTCAAATTCACACTAGCGCAGTTTCTACGATTAGGCTCATTGGCAGTTACTGAATTTTACCTTTATACCGACGATATCATAGTCTATTTTGCCCATGAGTTGGATAAGTTCTATTTTAAGATATTTTGAATGCGTCCCCGAGAGTTAATTATTATAATTATAAATCAATCTCATTAACTTCATCACGTATATGAATCCCTTTATTGTCCCAATTGTGGTGCAGAATCATGTCCGACGTAACAAACAGTAATTAAACGAAATGAACCCGTATGTTTGGTGACTATTGTGCCAGTTTCGGCCCAGATTTATGTCTGGATTTAGCTTTAATTTGGACTACAATATGCTGTTAGGACCAAGCTGTGCAAAGAGGTTATTTGCACAAAGTAATGTCCGCACAAAGTCATTTATTTATATATCGTAGGGGTATCAACAGTGGCGCTTAATTGACGTAAGTGCTAATACTAAAATACAACAAATAGGGATAAAACAGATACTCACAATTATACAATAAATAAAAGCGTAAGCCCAACATAAAAGCTGAGAAAAACACAAATTACATACATTTTCATATTTACATTTTTGAGATTTACATACAGGCAAATCCATTGCTTCTGGCCCCACTCTAGGTTTTTTTTTTAGTCGAGGTTACTGCCACTGTTTATTGCGTGGCAACCTTTAAGTCAAATTAAAATAAAAATTATAGCTTAATTAAATATGCAATTACAATTGATGCGTTGTATAAAAAAATACATTTTTGATAAAAAATTAAACTCCACTCTGACCATATTTGCTCAAATAAGTTTAAATCTAATAAGTACATAATCAGTCGCCACGACTGTTACTTGACAACTGATGTATTAGAAAAACGTGTAATTTTTTAACGATTATGTGTCGGGCCACGTGCAGTGTAGCATAGCGTGGAAGAACGGCTTTTTACCTGCTTTGCAGTTCTAACAGTTACAACAATTTTTTTTTTTTATGTAGCCTCGATTGTGTCCCACTGCTGGGCAAAGGCCTCAAAGGCCCAAATAATTAATTGTCAATGGAATTTTGTACGATTTTTTTCCTTTTTTGTGTTGATTGCCTGTTACTCGTTAACTTTTAAAGCCTATGATTTTATTCTTTTTGTGGCACTAACCCGTGCTGAGGACAATTTTAAAAATCACATACTCTCTCAGAGAGAGGGACTATGTGCTTAAAGTCCTCGCGTGCCCTCCGCGGATAGTGAATTTCGAGCACTGAGGTAAACCTTTAGACACAAAATTGTTCCTCACAATGCTTTCTTCCACATTTAGCGAATGGTATTGCTACTATAACTAGAAAATGTACATAACCTAGAAACAAAGGTTTCCTTTATGATTATGAAATAATTATGAATAAACACTAGGTGGGAAGACGATCTGCGAAAAACTGCAGACAGATGCAGCATGCGGCAAGCTGAAGACAGGGCGCTATGGCGCTCATTAGGGGAGGGCTATATCCAGCAGTGGACTAGTATAGCCTGACGACGACCTGAATAGATAGTTTTCACTTTTCACTTTCAGTTTACTTAAAAATTATATATGTACGTACACTAAAAATTTCATGAATATGTTAATTCCATTATGATAATTATGTTAAGTTAAGAATATTCTAATATGACAATTCCAAGTTTTCTTCTGATTATCATCCGTGAAACCCTGTTATTGGCTTATAATCCGATTCATCTGAATTTTGTAACTACGCCTCTGATATAAGATGTTGGTTTTCCAAAACACAATAACATATATGTATAATATACTATTCTCGTCAATAAAGTCTTTAAAGATTTTTAGTGTCTTGCTTTGTAAAGGGATTCAAAATAAAGCTTTAAAAAAGCCAAGATTCTGTAGCGCGTCGAGCATGTTTGCGGAGGCAAGGGTTCCTGATTTCTTTGGTCACGAATCGCCTCTTTCTGGTCTAGGCTACGTGGGACCAAGGATATAATCCTGCAAGCCGTTTATGGCGACCTCACAAGTCCTATATATAGTCACTGGATCTCAGTGCAGATGAGCGCGAACCACAAGTAGTTTGAGACGTTAGGTAATTTGTCTTACCTTCATTGTTATATTTAGTTACTTTTAATTATTATTTGTATATCCCTTTGCCTGAAATAAATGACTATTATTATTATATTTTATTATTTATTTTAAAGGGCGAGATATAGGAGCAAGAGAGCCAAACCCATATCAGAATAAACCAGACTTGCGCGATCTCAGATTTTTCAGGTAAGAATAGATACCGGTAGCTGCTGGTAAGAAAACCGCTGTGGGGAAAATAACATACCAACAAACATTTCAACGTCCAGCCAGTTTTCTAACATTCAACAATTCCACATTTCCCCTCCTTTGAACCTTCGGCGTAGACTATTGCAACTGGTTCGCTGGTTTTCATCCCATATTTAATTGTGTATAATTGTAAGGCACGTTAAGCCGTTGGTGCCGGCTGTCATATAATGGCAGTCGTTAAGCCATGGGCGGCTTGATAACTTCTGACAGTAAGGCCCGCCACTGTCTTACAATCCTCCACCAACCCGGACTTAGCCCCCGTGGTGGAGTATGGCCTAACCTTCCTGCGATGCAGGAAGAGACCCGTGCCCCAGCAGTGGGGGCATACAAGGGTTGATAACGAATTATATAGCTTTTTTTAAATTATTTTTAAAAAAGCTACTTCTAAAAATTATTGTAGTTTATTTTTAATGATACAGATTAGGGTCGGAGGTCTTAGGTCGGCTTGAAAACTTCTGATAGTATGACCAGCCACCAGTCATGCAAGCCTCCACCAATCCGGACTTGGCCCTTGGTGAAGTGTGCCCTATACCTTCCTCTAAGAAAAGACCTTATAATGATGATGATGACGATACAGATTCAATCAATATTGTAATAGTGTTTCTCTTACGCCATGTGAAAGTGTTACCAGATTTTCTTTCCTGAGGTCACAATATACAGGGTTTGTGTCTAATGTCTAAATACACAATTTCTAATTTGAATTTAGTTACTTTTGTTTTTTTACGTAGCCTATATATGTCCAAATGCAAAGCATAGGCCTTCTCTCAGCGAGAGAGTAAAAGTATGGGCGTAATTACCACGCGTGCCCACCGCGGATCGGCGATTTTAGGCGCTGAAGTATGCAAACACTTCAGGCACTCTGGTTTTCTATGTATTAACGTTGGTATGATGTTTGTGAACGTTTCGCCTCACGTGGCGCGCGTGGTCGCCTTCAGCGCCCATGCAAAGATATACTCCTCGAAATCCCAGAGCATAATGCGGCAGGCTATTCGGGTTCCTTTTCCGTGACAGCGGTACGTCTGTGGAACGCGCTGCCGCTATACATTCGCCAGGCTCCGTCAGTCGGCGTCTTTAAGAGTAGAGTACAGGAACACTATCTTCATATTCAGAACAGTAAAGTGTAATTCCATTCGTAAGTATGTAAAAATATAAGTATTATGAAGTCTATTTATATGTTTATAAAGTCTATCTATTCATCTTTATACATGTGCTTAATTATCATATTTGTATATGTTTATGTTTATAATTATTGTACATATTAATACATAGTTTAATTTAAAAAATATATATTTGACAATAAAATATCACCTCACCGTTTGTGACTACCCCCATCTTCTCCACGTCACCTGTTGGTTGGCTAGAATAAAATACTATTTAGTATTAAGCCCGCCAATTGTACAATCTTTACAGGTACAATAAAGAATTTAATAATAATAATAATAATAATGTTTATTCTGTATATTGTTTGGGAATATTTTCGGGGCTTAATCGCGTAGTAATTTATTTATTTACACAAACCATCGATACTTTCCAACGATCGCCATTATTATAGCCGAATTGTGCGTAAAGCGGTTGAAATTAAGAAACACAAAAATTTTAATCGGGAATGCGGTTTCAAACTGTCGCAAACGTGGGATCCGGTCATCAAGATGTGTTCGAGTGGAAAAAAGTCGCATGGCTTATCGTCCGACATCGTCAGTGTAGTGTTTTGCAACCCTAATAGTGCTTTGTGATGGCTGATTGAGGGTAGTCTGAAACCTCATCAGCCGAAGATGCGAACGGGTGTCAGCCATCAGTCTTCTCGTGACCACGATGACTGTGACGTCGTCGAAACGTTGAGGTAAGCCCCGAAAATATTCTAACTACCTATGTGTACAAGTCGCGAAAGTTTAAAATATGTTATTGTTTGGGAACAATAAAGTACTCGAAACCGACGTGCGTGCGTGCAATGACTTATGGACGTTGATAAAACGAAAGAGACCTGTCAGGATCGAAGCAAGTGGCAGTCCTTGGTATCTGCCTACCCCTCTGGGATTCAGGGAATAGGTCATGTTACGATTTCCACACCGGTCCGACGCCCATTTTGCAAGACAATTTAAAAAGACCAATTGAGTTGACAGATTCTGGCTATTCGCAGTTACAGTTGAATTATAAAGCCTAATCAGCGCTAAGGGCTCACTCCCTCAGCACAACGCTGAGTCAGCTGCCTTTTGTGATAATTTAGAGACACCACAGGCTAAACCTACGTATTTTATTTGTTTTGTTCATTGTGTTGTTCGTTAATTACTCTTGTGCTAATATTATGTTAATTTATGTGGTTCTTTTGTTTCTGTGATGTGTCTTGCTGGTATAATAAATGTCTTTCTTTCTTTAACCAAAAGGGACCAAAACATTGGACCCAACGAGCAGTCCCATCTCCAGTCCAACCAGCAAACAAGCCACCGTTGGCAGTAAATATTACGCCATGGACATGTCTCGGCCAGCATCGGACACAATACATCTCCGGCTCCCAATGCAAGTTGCTACATAAATCCTCGACGGGGCCAGCAAGTGATGCGGTACAATTTATAGCTAGTTACTTCCTTCGGGAATCGACCACTTAATTTTGAATTAGATATACGGGTTATGACAGGCACGGATTGGCTCGGAGGGCTGAGAGATTCCGGCCTTTCGGTTTATAGTTTCTACTCTATATTTCAATGAGTATAATATTATAATATTCTCGCTGCCTTTTTCTCCACTACAATACAGCCCGAAGGCAGTGGCTTACATTTTACAGAGTAGATTGACATTCAGCAAACAGAATGTAAATTCTATACGTTGAACTAAATTGATTTCATTTCAATCTCTCAATTATATTAATAACATTATGGGACGTCCCAGGCAGTCATACCACGTACATCGATCAAATAGGGGATGTATTAGCAAAGGGGAAGATAAAAAGTACACGGAACCGGCGTGCGTGCATGCAACGACTTAAGAACGTTGATGAAGCGAAGGTGATCTGTCAGGATCGTGGCAAGTGGCAGTTCCTGGTCTCTGCTTACCCCTCTGGGATACAGACGTGAGGTTATGTATGTATCTATGTATAATATACGGTTGATAAAGGAATCACGAGGCGGAGATGATGAAAACGTGGGAATGGGCAACACGTCAGGGGTTTCCTATTTAATTCCGAAAATTGTTTGTTCGAAATACGGTTCACCTACGAATGATACTTCAAACGATTGATTGTTCGACGCCTTTTTTATCCGATGTTTTTGTTGTTCGGTGCCTTGTTACTTCGAAAACGTTTCGTAGGTGAACCGTATTTCGAACAAACCATTTTCGAAATGAAATAGGGAACCCATACGTCAGGGCCCATGATGCTGATAGGCAATGCAAAATCAATCTGAGCAAACACGCAACGAACAAAATGAACAGAAACAACCCACGAAATGTCAAAAATTTAGATATTGATGCAGTCCATTACCTTGAACTAAAATTTAACTTTATTTTCTTTATTAGGGACAACCAATCAAGGAATCATGAAACGGAGATTAAATAAACGTGGAGATGGGCACCACGTCAGGGGTTCCCTATTTAATTTCGAAAATTGTTTGTTCGAAATACGGTTCACCTACGAATGATACTTCAAACGATTGATTGTTCGACGCCTTTTTTATCCGATGTTTTTGTTCTTCGGTGCCTTGTTACTTCAAAAACGTTTCGTAGGTGAACCGTATTTCGAACAAACCATTTTCGAAATGAAATAGGGAACCCACACGTCAGGGCCCATGATGCTGATAGGCAATGCAAAATCAATCTGAGCAAACACGCAACGAACAAAATGAACAGAAACAACCCACGAAATGTCAAAAATTTAGATATTGATGCAGTCCATTACCTTGAACTAAAATTTAACTTTATTTTCTTTATAAGGGACAACCAATAGAAGTACAATGTGTCTTAGGGCTGATTTTTCAATGTTCGTATAAAGCTTATTCGTCGAATATTATATTAAACAACCCTTTTCGGCCGCCATGGCAACTAAACTTCGCAACCGGTTGTGAAAAAGGATTTTTTATTCTTTGTCGGCAACTAGTTGCGAATAAAGATTTTTTTTTCTTTATACGCAACTAGTTGGCAACAAGGAATTTTTCAAAAACACTAGTTGCAGTAGAAGAATATATTTTCTTCTTACGCAACCATGTAGTAAACCAATTCAAAAAGGTGTTCTTATTGCTTTTCGTTTGTTGTTTAACGGTGACATTTTTATATTATTGTGTAATACTTTATTAGACGGATAAGTTTTATCCCAGGATTCAAAAATCAGCCCTTAAACAGATTTAACTTAGAATATTCTTTTAATATAATACTTAATTGTACTCTTTTTAATGCACTAACCCGTGCTTAGGACAATTTTAAAAACCTACTTTAGAGACTAAACATTCTGCCCATGCCGGGACTCGAAACCGCGACCTCTGGCTAACCGTACCAGCGCTCTCCCAACTGAACTAATGGGCAAGTGCCGGCTCAGCGGAATTTCGAACCTTTTTTCTCTGTATTATTTACAGGCAGCGACCTCTGGTTGAAGTAATTTGCATCACTTGCAGCCCCGGGTACCTACTTTGCATTATAGTTACATGGCAGTTACAATGATCGGTCACGTGGGGCGTGTTTTCGTACCATTGACGCTTAGAGTTTGATGTACAGTCTATTTATTCTTACTTGTCCAATTTAGTAAACAAGATTCTACCCTTAAAGAGTGACTTTTTAATCCAAAACTGCCCCATTTCCATAAATGAAGTAAACTGCAACACTCTTTTAGGTAACACGCTGCTAATTTAATAAACATAGTTCATGAATAGAAAATGTCTAGTTTAGGCATCTTATCTCAATTTTAAGGTTAGAATCTTGTTTACTAAATTGGACAAGTAAGAATAAATAGACTGTATGTGCGCGCGTAGACTTGAGGCAGTAATGAAATTATTAGATATTAGATAATAGTGCAACTCAGAGCGTTTCTGCAAAACTCCGTATACCGCATCCACTGGGTTTTATTCTATCATTGAAGCTTCACAATTGAATATTTAAAATATTCACAGCCAGATGTTTCATGTTTAGTATAGACTGCGGCACGGGGTGAGTGGATTACTTTAGTCGAATATTTTAAACTTTGACCACTGTTGTAAGCAGTAATTAAACTTTTTCATGTGGCCTATATGCGTCCCACTGCAGGGTACAGGCCCTCTCTCTGAGAGAGAGTTCGGGCTTGATTACCACGCGTGCCCACCATGGATTGATAATTTCTAGCGCTCAGGTTTTTGAACACGTCAGAAGTTCAGGTTTCCTCACGTGTGTGCATGTGGGTACAGCGATATCATTCCGATATAAAACCTAACTGCAAAGTAGGTACTCGGGGCTGCAAGTGATGCAAATTACTTCAGCCAGATGTCGCTGCCTGTACGTATTACAGAGAATATTGTTAAGAGGTTCGAAATTTCACTGATGCCGGTGAGTCGCCCATTAGCTCAGTTGGAAAGAGCGCTGGCACGGATAGCCAGAGGTCGCGGGATCGAATCCCAGCATGGGTGGAATTTTTAGCCTCTAAATAGGCTTTTTTAAAGTTAGCAAGAGGTATTACTTCTTTTTCACACCTCCTGCTCGACAATGCCTTATTACGTACCGTCAAATATCATCGTAAAGCATAGCCTTGTCTCTCGAGGGCAATAATAATGAAGAATTTCCCTAGGGAATAAAGTGATTTGAATTTAGAATGTCAAAATTCGCATGAAAACTATGAAGAAGCCCGGCATTGCAATTCGAAATTCGAATTGTTGTTCGAAACTCAACCCTTTTTTCTTTTTTTTCTGAACTACTGTGTCGTGTGACCGCGCGAAACACCAATAAAAAAAAGAAAAATTTTATTGTCTCCCAGATGGTGTGAAAAGTAGAGTATTCACCTCTGGAATAAAACATGTCTTAGTTTCGGGCGGTATGAACCCCTGGCTTCACTCAGGACTCTACATAACTCCCTCGCTTCGCTCAGGAGTTAAAATTTAACTCCCTCGCTGCGCTCGGGAGTTAACTCGGAGTCCTTCGCTCCTCTCAGGGTTCAATATACCGCCCATGACGTAATACATGGTTTTATTCCCTTAATGCATAATCTACTATATCTTCACAAATGTACAATACATAAGAAATAAAGTCATTAGTTTAGCCCGCACTAGGAATCTAACCTGAAGCTCTCACTTCCGAGCCCATAGTTCTATCCATTTTACATTTTACCGCATTACAACAACTATTATGGGACTCGTACAGCAGAGTACACTCTTCCAATGATCTTAAACGATCTAACCACCGAACTTGTTGAAAAAATTCTGTGTAAACCAAGTAAGTGCCGAAATGCCCTAAACCAACACTTCTTAATCTTTTCTAAATTCCGCCAAAAATCCCACAAGCACCATGCGGTTAGTTAATGCATCGCCCTCCCGACCCACTTTTTCAAGCAGAAGCAGGACACGAACACACCACCGTTTCGCCTCTAATACGAGGCATCCTCAGGTTTCTTGTGAGCCTGAGGATGCCTCGTGTCAGAGGTGAAACGCGTCGGGTATTTTCTCACACAAGTACCTATTGGTGTCGGTGGTGGATGGAGAGCCTAGCGGTGCATTAACTAACTTCTTGAGCTAGTTATAAGAAGAGAGTAACTCACATAATTATATACCTATACAAATTTCAGTGAAGGTTTTTTTTTATTGTTTAATATAAATTCTGTAAATGTCTTGAATAAATAACTTAAAAAAACCACTGGGCTACTGTCGCTTCTAGCTTAAACCGTATTACTTAAAACAAATGCTGAACAGATAGCGCAGGGGTACCATTCTATAGGTTGGCAATTAATAAAAATGATCTTCCAATCAGATGAGGAAGAGAGAAGTAGGTTAAATAACGGCAGTTGTGAGGGCCCTTAAAATTAAGACGGACCGTTAAAACGTAAAGACTCGTGCACAAGGAATATAAAAAAAATCTAAATGTGGGGGGGGTGTCGGGCGCAAGCGCTACACGGCCGTAAGCGCTCGTGGCCTAGCGGAACCGAGTGACTACCGCTAGTGGCATTTTTCCGAGCGCTTCCGTGCCTCGCAAGGCATGTTAAGCCGTTGGTGCCGGCTGTCATGTAATGGCAGTCGTTAAGCCATGTCAGAGGCTTGATAATTTCTGACACTAAGGCCCGCCACAGTCTTACAATCCTCCACCAACCCGGACTTGGCCCCCGTGGTGGAGTATGGCCATTGAATTTAAATTCAATGGTATGGCCTAACCTTGCGGACCCGTGCCCCAGCAATGGGGACTTGATACCGTGCTATAAAGTATAATGATGGTTAATGATCACAGGCACGGGCACTGGCACGGATAACCAGAGGTCGCGGGTTCGAATCCCGGCATGGGTGGAAACGTAAAACTGCCGGCAGATGCTGGACGCGGCTAGCTGAAGACAGGGCGCTTCGGTGCTCATTAGGGGAGGGCTATGTCCAGCAGTGGACTAACATATAACCAGAAGAAGAAGATACAATAAAGTATATTCTTATCTTATCTCTCACCTACATAAAAACATTGAGACATAACAGGCTATATTCGTATTTACACCGACTACCCGTATCTATGTCTCCTTTAGCAAATTCTCCGATTTGAGGTTGCCAGGAAGTAATTGCTATTAGCAATAAAGCCGCCAATTGCATCTAATCTTCTGTATTTGCTGTTTGTGTTACAGTTTTCTAGTTATCTTGCAAAGAATATTTTTGTCTTATCTTAGGAAGTAAAATTATTGGGAAGTGGCAATTGTTTGGGTTTGTGGGAGCAAAACCGATTAAGCTGAGAAAATCGTTTAAGGACTGGGCAAGTTACCGCGCGATATGGTCTGGTGGGAAAAATGCCTTTCGCCAGCAGTGGGCTGGTGATGATTAAAATCATGATGATCATGGACGAGTGCTCATCGTGTTAGGCCGCATGGCTTGTTTTCCCTACTTTTGTAAGACATTTAACTAATGCTTTGGCGTTTAAAGTTATTGATGGCAATCATGAAATCTTATTTGGATGCGGCAAGCTGAAGACAGGGCGCTATGGCGCTCATTAGGGGAGGGCTATGTCCAGCAGTGGACTAGTATAGCCTGACGATGATGATGATGATGAAATCTTATTAGGCATACGTATAGGTGGCAACTGAATTCAATTCAATTCAATTCGATTTATTTGTATAAACACGAGTATTACAAACATGCAGATGGTACAATATAATAAAGATCTTCGTGTTTTGCCATTTCGGCATACAAATGTTGAGCTTATCTTAATTCAAATAATAACAGTAAGTAGTCTATATCTTATGCAGGTACATCTTAAGTAGGTCGTAAAAAAAAAAATAAGCTCAATCTTATTGCAATGTGCGTCTCAAATAATAAATAATACATTAATGTCAAATTATGTTACAATTATGTTATGTTATGTTATGTCAAATTATGTTAAGGGTAATGTGGATACAGAATACATTAAATGTCAAAATGGCATTAAATTTACAATTTGTATCTGATGTATCTGATTTGGTTTAAGATGACTTGAGAAAAGGCGGTCAGAGTGGAGTTTTTTCCCGCTGCCGTTTTCGCGAAGGCAGCGGCTTACATTTTACATTGTACATTGACATTCAGCAAACAGAATGTAAATTCTTTACGTTGAAATAAATTTATCTGATTTGATTGCAGCGATTTACTGGTCACATCAGATTTTATTACAAGAAATTGTAAAGGTTCGTGATGTAATAAATAGTATAATAATAATATTGGCCTTTTTGCATCTACTTAATGAGATGATTTATGCAGCGTCCAGTGGTATCTTCACTCACACTAGATGGGTGAAGGGGCCACTATGACGCTGTAGTTCCTGGGACATCGTTATATAGATGGTGTAGGCTTGCCCAGCATCTATACCATGCTGACAGCTTAGTCGGCCTAGCCCACAGGAAAGACTAGTCAATACGTGCGGAGCCAACCAAGCCGCGGGTTTCCTCACGATGTTTTCCTTCACGTTAGCGTGTGGCATTGTGACTAAAAATTCGCAAATGTACGTAACTTTGAAATTAAACAAAGTCATTGTTACATGCCCGCACTCGGGATCGAACCTGGGGCTCTCGCTTGCCAGTCCATGGTTCTACCCACTGAGCTACCAACGCTTCCGTGATACAAAGTTTTATTATTAAACAGGGGTTAAAACCATCCTTTAATAATAAAATCTTTCTAATTTAAAAAGTAGGAAATCATTAATCCTGTTGCGAGTCATTCGGAAGGGACCCGATACCATCCCCGGTTGTGGGTTCGAATACCCGCATGGGTGGAAGCGAAAAACTGCCGGCAGATGCTGGACGCGGCTAGCTTAAGACAGGGCATCATTAACAAGCCATAGGTTGACTGAAACACAATGCTATTTAGCAGTAAAGCACTAAAACCTTTTACCTTGTAAATTGTTTGTTCTTATCTTCTGTTTCTGAAACTATTTTTTCAGTATACAATAAAAAATAATCTTATCTTATCTCATTTTCTAACACTACAAAGAATTGAATAATGTTTTATAAGGCTTCTATTGGTCATGTTTTTGCTTGGGTTCCACTTTGTCATCAAACACTTAAATAGCTTAAATTATTTTTTCTTAATTTTATTTCAATTGAGTGTCTGATATATCTGTCATCAACCCTTTGTATGTCCCCACTGCTGGGGCACGGGTGTCTTTCTGCATCGCAGGAAGGTTAGGCCATACTGCACCACGGGGGCCAAGTCCGGGTTGGTGGAGGTGAATGGAATATACAAGATTATATTTACAATGTTCCAGTAAATATGTACATACTTTGTGTTATTAATAAAACAAAAGATAGGCTGGAAATGACATCCAATGTGCGCAGCACCTTGCCATCTCATAAAAAAACAGGACAAAAGGGAATCGATTTGCGAATTTGAAAGTGAAATTCTTAGACTGTTTTCTTAATTAGTCGACCCTTCTTTTGTACATTTCCGTGGTAATTATGTTTGGCAATTTGCATAGTGGCGGGGTTCGCGGAAGACCGGAATGTAAAGCCACAAAACTGCCTACGCCACTTACTTTTATATAATTTGCATAACCTTTCGTTCGGAGAAATGATCTCCGAGGAATCATCTCTAACATCGATATCAACACTTGTATGTCCCCACTGCTAGGGCCCGGGTCTCTTCCTGCATCGCAGGAAAGTTGAGCCATACTCCACCATGGGGGCCAAGTCCGGGTTGGTGGAAGATTGTAGGGCAGTGGTGTGCCTTACTGTCACTATTCGCGCATAAGGCCTCTGACTGCCATTACCTTAAATCACAAAAATATTTAATTATAATTATTTTTGTTAGTTGTTTTAATACATTGAAGGGTTGAATTCAATCATTTAACCTGTTAGCTGCTCAGCGATGCGCAACGCCGCATCAGACGTCAGATTTTCGTTTTTCTGAACGAAATTTCACATCAAACGTTAAATTTCATGGTCATCCCTTAATTTCTGACACTTTGTTACGTATCTAAAAAAAATATCTTTATAATGAAGCTTTCAATTAATATGATAAAGTTTTTTTCTCATGCAGCGGGTTCCATTCGCCCTTCAGCCGCATTATTATTAAATCTATGAGTGCAGCTTAAGATACGATAAGAGAAGAATATTCTTTATCAGGAAAAAACGAACATAAAATAATTACAAGCATAAAGCACAATTGGCGGCTTTATTGCTCAGAACCATTTCTTCCAGATAACCTACGATGGAGAGTTGCTAAAGGCAAAGTGAGACGGGAAGTTTAAATATTTTTTTTAAATTAAATTAATGTCTCCTATCAGTAAATAAAATTTTCCATTCACAATATTCAGAGTACTTTCCCTTCATGTAGGAGTGTCGACGAAAGAAGAAGAAGAAATGTAGGAGTATACCCTGTTACAAAAACAAAGAAAATCCACTTTATTTGCGAATGCGAACAAAAACAGCCATCAGTCACGCCTCTATTTACCCCCCGCAACTGAATATTTAAACCCTCTGTAATTCGACGAGGGATTAAAAACCCTCGCTCCGTTTCGGTAATGTGAAAATTATAATTAATGACCCCCGCCTTATTCGCTGCTAAGACATCTTCTATGAGCCTTGAGATGTTGATGCCGTTAAATTGTGACGCTTCTGTCGAGAGATGAGCTTCGCGTTTGTGTTGTAGGTAAAGTTAACAGAGGCTAAAGGCTCGCCCACCTGCTGCCATAACATATAACTATGAGAACGGCATTCTCACGTGCCCTCAGTGTGCACGGAGTTTCGCCGCGAAGATAGGCTACATAAGCCATCTTCGAGCGCACCAGCGCCACATATCTGATTAGGGGTGAAAGTGGTCTCTATGGCCGAAGTCGGTCGGAGCAATAATCATCAAAGTTAACAGAAGGTCAAACTGAAACTAAGACTAAAGTATTTATAAATCAAATCATTTTCCTGGTTACAGTTTGGGCCAAGTGATTTTAAAAACCTATTTAGAGGCTAAAAATGCCACCCACCCATGCCGGGATTCGAACCCGCAACCTCTGGCTATCCATGCCAGATAGCCCACTCTGGCACGGATAGCCAGAGGTTGCGGGTTCGAATCCCGGCATGGGTGAAATTTTTAGCCTCTAAATAGGTTTTTAAATTTGTCCTTAGCACGGGTTAGTGCATTAAGTATAAAAATAGTATAATCAAGTGATTTTGTTATTATTATTTGTAAAAACAAAATGTTTACTTAGTGAACTTCAAAGTTGTTAGTTTCATAACTAATAGATTATGTGGAAAACAATTATTGTATATGCACTGTACCTAAAGGTTATCTAATCAACCCGTTGGATTCAGACCTTGACGCATGATATCAACCCTTTGTACACATACCCCTACTGCTGGCGCACGCGCTGCCTACATGCATCGCAGGAAGGCTAGGCCACACTCCACCATGGCCAAGTCGGGATTGTTGAGAGATTGGAAGACAGTGGCGGACCTGACTGTCAGAAGTTACAAAGCCGCTCATAAGGCCTCTGACATGGCTAAATAACTGCCATTATATGACAACCATCGCCAACACCTTAACGTGCCTTGGGAAGCTCGGAAAGGCTCGTAAAAATACCACTAGCGGTAGTTACTGGACGGTCACCCATCTGGATCTTGATAACAGTTAAGAACTATTCGTATGAACTCAAACCGGGGGGTGGGCAGCAGCGCCCCCTGCAGTACAATTCCACCGAACTGCGATCCCCAACCCGCATGCCCAGCGTGGGGATTATGGGCATTACCCCCTACGATAGCACAACGTGCCGCTCTTTAGGGAAGGGCTATGTCCAGTAGTGGACTAGTATAGCCTGACGATGACGATGATATGAATAGGTCGATAGGCACTTACAGAGTACAACAGGCTCGAAGTTAAATTGGCAACGCTACCCGCAACCAATTTGACACCCAACAAACACACAACGATATTACAAGCCTTACGTTGGCCACAAACCACAATAGTATCATCGCTAATGTCGCTTCCTAGTAGCCGGTATCATAAAGCCATATTCCAGGCGCAGAGACGTCGCATAGCTCATGATACAGCTCGTACATCAATCACCCGTAGCCCGGTGTTGGCCGTATTTCTCGCTTATCCCGAATTGAAATCCTGCCCTCTACATCGAATGAAGAATGCTTTTTGTTGTTGAAAATAATAAATGGCGAACAAATGGCTTCAATCGCTGTGCAGGAGGAGTCTATTTATTGCATAGAATAGGACAGCAAATCAATCTCTTTTAGATGGAGATCCTTGATGACTTGTCCGTCAAAAAAGAGTTACAGGTAGTTACAGAATACAACGGCTCTGTGGTGTCGGCCTAGAGAATAGCACCAACCCTAATTCTTCCCGCGGGTGTCGTAAAAGGCGACTAAGGGACACAAACCGGAGGGTGGGCAGCAGCGCTCCCTGCAGTTCAATTCCACCGAACTGCGATCCCCAACCCGCATGCCCAGCGTGGGGATTATGGGCATTATCCCCCAATGATGGCACAACCTTGCGCTCATTAGGAGAGGGCTATGTCCAGCAGTGGACTAATATAGCCTTCAATTCTCCTCACTACATCCTCTTTCAGTCCAGAACGTACTCTAATCAGACTATTGCGTCTCCTGTCATTCAAAGTAACACTACACCACCACATATTTCTCAACGGCCTTATTTCTACTGCATTAATCTACTTTCTTATGTTCTCCAACGTTTTTTATAAGTAGATGCATATTTTGCCGAGGCCCGCACGGACGGCTTTCATGCCATCATGCGCAAGCGGGTAGCATCCTTAATAGAGCGCGTCCGCGGCAGCGCCAGCGGTATCCTGCAGGTACTGGCTGACAGGCCAGATTGCCCTATGTGGCATCATTTTGAACAGATGCATGTGAATTAGTCAATCAATCGTTGATTGACTAATTTACATGCAGATTAGTTGACTTATAAATTAGGCTATAGTAAATTTACAATTTTATCTAAATTTTTAAGGCTAGGTTAAGTTATATGGATTTTGTATGGTCCGAAATAAACGATTATATTATTATTATTACTAGGGGGCGAGCCCCCTGCGCGCTTACGCGCGCCAACCCCCAGCCGCTCCGAGCTCCGCTCTCCGCGGCGCTCGGCCTAGGGCCTCGCTAGACACTTATTGTAGTGAATTGTTGCATGGGAACATGTATGGTCTCGGCCTTCGGCCTCGGCCTGGATGGAGCTCGGCCTTCGGCCTCGCCGCGGCGGGGTTCCTCGTGCCCGCTCCGCGGAGCTCGGCCTCCGGCCTCGCAAGTTTGTCCCTCTTTGCTCTTGCGCTGGTACTTATGCACCGTAAATTGAACGGTCTCGGCCTTCGGCCTCGGCCTGGACGGAGCTCGGCCTTCGGCCTCGCCGCGGCGGGGTTCCTCGTGCCCGCTTTGCGGAGCTCGGCCTCCGGCCTCGCAAGTTTGTCCCATTTTGCTTTTGCGCTGGTACTTGTGCGCCGTAACCTGAATGGTCTCGGCCTTCGGCCTCGGCCTAAACGGAGCTCGGCCTTCGGCCTCGCCGCGGCGGAGTTCCTTGTGCCCGCTTCGCGGAGCTCGGCCTCCGGCCTCGCAAGTTTGTCCCTTTTTGCTTTTGCGCTGGTACTTGTGCGCTATAACCTGAATCGTCTCGGCCTTCGGCCTCGGCCTAAACGGAGCTCGGCCTTCGGCCTCGCCGCGGCAGAACTTTTTGTGCCCGCTTCGCGGAGCTCGGCCTCCGGCCTCGCAAGTTTGTCCCATTTCTCTGTTGAAAAGTCAATTTTAGTACTAAATCTCCATACAAAAAATTGTCATTTTCAATCATCAATATCTCGGCCGCCATCTTGAAATTCCAAGATGTCGGATTTTTCTCATATACCTGGGTCCTTTGGCAACGCGATGCCGTTTACGGCATATCTCCAGCATATGCCCAGTTGGCTGCCGACTTTTTTGCGCAAAGGTCGATTTTTCGGTCGGCTATATCTGCGCCGCCATTTTGAATTTCGAACAACCAAAATTTTTTTTTTCAATCGGATCACTATATCACCATTCTATCAAAATTTCATCCAAATCGGTCGGTAAACTACAGAGTTAGCACCTTCGCGTAGTGGAACGCGTTCGAAATTCAAAAATCGGCTTCATAGGATGGCTGTAATTCATACATTTCCTACAACTTTCTCATACATCATTTTCGTCCAAATCTTACCGTTTCCGAGAAAACGTATGGATGAATAGATCAGTGAGTATATCGCATTGTAGCTTTATATTATTATTATTATAACCACAAATAGAATAGAAGAACCGTCTCAAAATCTCCTTCAAACTGCCGTATCTACCAAGTTTCTTGCATCGAAGCTGTTAATGCGCGCCAACCACGCATGTACGAAACAAAATAATAAAATGCACATTTCCACCTAGCTTGCTTACAGAGCAGCGCATCTGTCCGCCTTATTTTCTTTAATTTCATATTTCCTGGGCCCCGATTCTCGGGTTTACGATATACACGTCGCAGATAACAGCCATACTATTTAGCTGTATCATTGTAGACCAACCCCCTTATTCATAATGGTCCGCTAACCTAAAACTACTGCTACAGAGTGTTATTTTTCATTCTGACTTAGGTCAATATATATTATGTAGAAGAAGACAGAATGAGAGTTAGCAATGCTTTAGTTAGCAGACTGTTATGAATATGCCTACTAGATTATATCTATCTAGACTAGATTATATTTGTATCTATAACTCTAATTCTTTCTTATATTTTTATTTGATTTTGTTATTGTTTTTCTTAATGATAGGTATGTGTTTCTTTTTATCCTCTTATGGAACTTTATTGTAAATATTGTAACTTTGTGTATTTTTATAATAAATTGCTTTGTGTATTATATTTTATGGTTTATATTATTAAAGTATATTATTTTTAAGTATAAGTATGTATATCAATATTCATGTTTGCATTAACTACCCGTCTCACTTTTCCTTCAGCAACTCTCCATCGTGGGTTGTCCGGAAGAAATTGCTCTAAGCAATAAGGCCGCCAATTGTACTGTATCTTTGTAATTATTTTTTCTTTGTTTTTTCCTGGTGTACAATAAAGAATATTCTTATCTTATTCTTATCTTATTATAGACCAGCACCCCGATGGTCTGCTGACATTGTTGAGTCGTCGGAAGGTCCGTGGATGTGGATGGCGCGGGGCCGTGAGAAATGGCATCTGATTACACTATTTTTATTTTTAATGCACTAACCCGTGCTAAGGAACAAATTTAAAAACCTATTTAGAGGCTAAAAATTTCACCCATGTCGGGATTCGAACCCGCAACCTCTGGTACGGATAGCCAGAGGTTGCGGGTTCGAATCCCGACATGGGTGAAATTTTTAGCCTCTAAATAGGTTTTTAAAAATGGCATCTGGTTATTGGGTTAAGATAAGATAAGAATATTCTTTATTGTATACCGGAAAAATAGTTACAAAAACGGCAGATACAAAAGATCAAATACAATTGGCGGCCTTATTGCTAAAAGCAATTTCTTCCAGGCAACTTCAAATTGGAGAATTTGCCAAGGAGAAATAGATACGGGTAGCCGGTGCAAATACGAATATTAATAGACAAAATTACGTATACGTACCTAATAATAAACTTACATAAATCATACTTAAATACGCTAAATAAATATCCTCTCAGACATCTCGCTCCCAAAACCGCGCCACTGCGAGCGCGCCGGGTGATGCCTCCATGAGATCCCGCAAACTGCACTGTGGAGCTTCAGTGCGGACACACCTAATAAATCAACAATGCATGTTATTGTTGATTTATTAGGTAAAACGTAATTAGTATTTTAAAAACCTATTTAGAGGCTGAAAATTACGTAATTTGTAGACTAAAGTGGCCAGTACAGTCAATTATTGTGGGTAGTCAATTTTTAACTCTTAACTCTTAACGCAAGTGATCGATTCCAATCGAGCGCATCAATTGAGCGCTGACAAATTTACTAATTTTACTCATTCAATTGGTGCCGTCTGCACCGTAGTAGTTAATGCTCAGCAATCGGGTTGCTAGTAAAAAAAAAATTACGAGTAGGTATCCCTCAAAAAGCTTGCATCCTGCGGATATTTTTTCCGCTATCATAGATATCTAAAAGATTTCGACGAAGATTCTCGGAGCGTTTAGAATAGGGACTGACTCTATTCCAACCGCCAGTCTTTGTTAAACGAATAACACGGGCCTTAGCGAGTAAACAAAACCGTTTCCCTTTCGAATAAAAAGTGGATTTTTAAAAAAAGAACTTCCATCTTTTGTTTTATCTTGTCCCGCGTATTTTAATGTTTTACTTTATCGGAGTGGAAATAGGTCGGTCATTTGCATGATGGACCAAGGGTGCCCTTTGAATGCTAATGGTAATTGAATTAGTTCCCAACAAGCAAGTTCGTAATAAAATGACCCTCAAAAAGATCCATAAAAACTTCATACGAATGTGGATCTTGACGCTTTTTACGATACAGTGGAGCCTAAAAGGAGAGTAATGTGTTTATAAATTTAAAAAAAACTATTGGTGGACATATTACACAGATCTCGTTAACCCTATACTAAGTATAACTAGATGGCTTGTGTTATAGGTGCTAACACGACGATAGATTTAATATAATAAATTAACATCCAAGACCCGAGGCAAACCAGAAAAGTTCGTTTGCTAGTTTGACCCGGCCGGGGATCGAACCCGAGACCTTCGGTTTTACAGTTAGCGTGCCAAACCGCTGCGCCACGGAGGCCGTCTGATTTGTTTTGCCGTAATTTGCTGTAATTTGCCGTTTGCGTCGTATGTACGTATTTATGTATGTATGTACTCGTCATCGTGAAGAATAGATAGATGGAAATAGATAGAAACCACTTAATACTAAATCTTTTAGGTATTTAAAAGTCTCTCGGCCTTAATTCAAAAGAAATCTTGTATATAATATCTTGTATATATATATATATTCGTCAAGATTTCTTTTAGAATATTTGCCGAGGGTAGGAACTGTTACTAACAGTTAATGATTTCAAAAAGACGTCTGTCACCTCAGTCTTCCGAGACCACGGTACTTGAAACAGTGCCGAAACGTCGGAAAATTTTAAAAATGTAAAATTACTCGAGTAAAATTCGTGTATATATATGTATCTTTGAATTTTATTGTACGTTTTAAAATATTTTCAATTTAAAAAACTAATTACATTGAAAATACTATTTTTGGTTACTTTTTATTTCAGTTCTTTTTTCTGTTTCTAAAGTGATGCCAATGGAAGCCATAGGTCATGCGTTCGATAAGGTTTTTCTTCTTTATAAATTTGAGATTCTGTAAAAATTATAAGTTCGTATAATCTACAAAACTTAATATACTGCCAATTCGAGATATTGAAATCTAATCCTAGAATTTTTGTCACGTACATTTGTGAATATGAAGCAAAGAAACAATAACTCTCTTTAAAGTGAAGAAAAATGTCGTGAGGACATCTTATGTAAGATAAGAATATTATTTATTGTATACCGGAAAAATAGTTAGATAAAAATAAAATAATAAAAATAGTTAAATAGGTAGGTACTTCATATGTATTTGATTAATTAATTCGCCATTAAACACTACACACGTAAAAAAGTCTCTTTCTCGGCCCTATTTATAAAAACACGATTCCTTAAAACACTCGCTGGCTCACAAAATTGCCTGTGGTAGAAATTTAACAAGAAAAAGTATGAATTAAATGAAACGCTTCTGTTAGTGTTTTATAGTACATTAATCGTATTTCTTTAAATAAGATCGTCTTTTTTTTATTTCTCATTTTGATAGAAAACCTATGCTCTACAATAAGGCCTTTTAATTCATTGCACAAAATTGAACTTTATCATCTTGAAATAAATTCCAAAACCAAAGAAGAATATAAACTAGCTATTGCCCAATTGAGGGTTAAAGTCACCGCAATGGCGTCCGTGCAAACAGTTCTGCGGACACCCGTCAGTGTGTACGGCCCTGGTGCGGGCAGTGACTTGTGTTTACTAGGAGTACACAAAGCAAGACCCACTGGGTGTTTGTGGGTTCAGATTCAGTGGACAATGGTTAAAGGCCATTACAAAGATCAGTTGGTATTGTGGCGAAGTTTTTTTTAAATTTATTTCGATAAATTGTTGGGGTTACAACAGGATGAGTTTACACATTAAAATAATCTTTTTAAAAGACACAAGTCAATAAAGTAAATTAACATATCCCTTTGTTAATTTACTTTATTTCCTTGAGTATTTTAACGTACGTTGCTTAATAATGCTTGGTAAAACCTTAAAAACACTAGTAATCATAAACACCAGTAACCACAAACACTAGTAACACCGCTCGCCCACGAGTCCACTTAACCCCACAATTAAGACCACAAGAGCACCCAGAAAGTACGAAAAAAAATCATTAGCCAAACCGTCATCCTTACTCTCATTAAGTAAAGGGAGACGGCCGGGAGCGAAGCGTGGCTCCATCAAAAAAATCATTAACAGAACACAAAGGGGTCCAGGCTCTAGTGTACTGAGCACAAGTGTACAGTCGACGAAGAAAGTCAACGGTCATAAGCCAAAGCGTGATTATTTCTAAAAATGTGCAATTCCTGAATACCCCAAATATTTATTTGTATTTGCCAACAACATTGTTTTAAAAACCTATTTAGAGGCTAAAAATTCCACCCATGCCGGGATTCGAACCCGCGATCTGTTATGTCCGGTTCCCCGCATCACCTATATTTTGTCATTCTCAGCACTAAAGAGCAAATAAAAGCGTTTTTCCGCGCACATCGCGCAGCAGTCACAGCAGTCACAGCAGTCACAACAGTCACAGTAGTCAAGAGCAGTCATGCATAGTCTTTAACATCAGTAATTAGACTTAGTATCAAGATGTAGTCCGTTTTAGTAACTCTGTTCACAAATTATCATTATAACGTGTTTCGGTGCCAATAAACTGCAACAGAGTACCTGGTGATTTGATTTTCAACCCCCGGGGCCTGCGCTGCCTAACAACTGGTGTCAGAAGTGGGATATAGGTACCGAGCTAATTCGCTTAGCTTGTACCAAGAACTCAGCCGCTCAGCTCCGAGGTTCAGCTCTCACCCCCCGAGTGAAGCCCGTATCACGTTTGGTCGACGGTAAGCCTCAGCCCCATGCGCTTGAGCCCACACCAGCCGCCATGTACTGCAGTTCCGAGGTCGACAGTGAGTCTTCACCCCACGTGTGGAGCCTGGGCCGTGGAAACCGAAACACCTCATCACTTCGTGGTTGCCGAGCCGTCATATGACTTGCTGAGTCACACGGTCCCCGGCCGCAGCATGGGCCAATCTACACCGACTGTTCCTGTTTCCTAAAAACAGTGGTCCCATAGCCAGTGATGAAATTCTGCGAATCCCGAATCCTGTGCTCTACGAGGTCACGTTTCTTCGCCATATGACGCCGTCCGCATTTGACCTCGATACTTCGCCGACTCCACAAAATTCGCTGCATCAGCACAGTGTGTGTTAAAATAGATAGGTAATTTCAAAGCCTCCTAAATTATTTCTCAGTGCTAAATTCTTTTCACTGTTTTATACGCAATTTTTGTAATACCTACTGTTTCGTAACTTTTCTTTTCTGTTATTATTAAAATTTACTACAAATTTACATTTATTTTATGTGGAGATATTTTCTTATTCGACTTTTATATCATGTCAATGTGTTTTTGTAACTCTACCTATTTTGTTTTATTTTCAAATATCGTAATTTTGTTAACTTTTTATGCATCTGCCATTTTTATTGAATATTTCTATGTTTTGTCCTCTGATTTACATTTCATTTTAGAATCAAAAGTTCCATATACGTGACAACCTTTAATTGTGACTCTCAACTTATTATCTAGGTCATACTATTATTGTTTAAAACTGTCTTTGACTCAATGTGTAACGCGAATCTTGCACCGTAGGCAGTTCAAGTTCAGTGGCACCAGACATTCCAATGGTGTACTTAATGATATTCAACTGTCAACCTTACGTCTCTGTTTTTATTTCATTCTTTTACTATACGAGTAATATGTTAACATTATTTTAAAGGATTTTGTGCCAAAATAAATTATTTTTATTTAAAGGTCACACGACAGGGTAACCAGTCCCAAAAAGGAGACCTCTAAATATTATTATCCATTAATTTTTGAAATTGTAAGTAATTTTCGCAGAATCTAGAATTGGCAGGTCACACAACAGGGTAACCAGTCCCAAAAGGAGACCTCTCTATTATATTCATTGGTCACACGACAGGGTAACCAGTCCCAAAAAGGAGACCTCTAAATATTATTATTCATTAATTTTTTAAACTAAGCAATTTTCGCAGTATGTAGAATTGGTAGGTCACACGACAGGGTAACCAGTCCCAAAAGGAGACCTCTCTATTATGTTCATTGGTCACACGACAGGGTAACCAGTCCCAAAAGGAGACCTCTAAATATTATTATTATTCATTAATATTTGAAACTGCAAGTAATTTTCGCAGTATCTAGAACTGGCAGGTCACACAACAGGGTAACCAGTCCCAAAAAGGAGACCTCGAAATATTATTATTCATTAATTTTTGAAACTAAGCAATTTTCGTAGTATGTAGAATTGGTAGGTCACACGACAGGGTAACCAGTCCCAAAAGGAGACCTCTGTACCTATACATATTAATTCCTGAAACATTTTTTTCTTTCACCTTGAAATATTAGGTCACACATCAGGGTAACCAGTCCCAAAAACCTCTTTATCATTATTGTTTATAGGTCACACGACAGGGTAACCAGTCCCAAAACGGAGACCTCAGGCAATTTCTAAACTCTTCCCTTATCTGCCTTTTTCTTTGTTTACAAATTTGATTTACAATATCACAGTCTTGTTTTCCACTTTAAATTTTGTGTGTTTCTAGTTCATGATTTTTTTTTTTATAATTATTTCCCAAAACGGAAGCCCCTACCATATTTACTGAATCCGTCTTTGTTTCTGCTAATACTAAAGTAATTATTTCATGTACTTTTTCCGTCTAATAGGTACCTACCTATTTTTGTGTTTCACAATATTTTCTTTTTTTTTACTTATATTCCTGTTAAACAATGTTTTTTAAATATTCAACGAATTGAAAGTTATAAATAACACGTCAGGGTAGCCAGTCCCAGAAGGAGACCTCTGTATTAACTCCTCAGAACTCATTCAGTAAATGTCATAGTTTTATTTACTATTATTTTATTTTCTATTGTTCTATCTTGTATTTTATACTTGTCAGTGCTACTTGTCTCGACATTATGTCTCGAAGAAGTTTGTTTTTTACACCTGTTTCGTATTTCACTGCATATTGAGATTTTCTCTGTATTCATAAGTCTTTATCCGACTTAAAATAGTTTCATATCAAGATTTTGTTTTATGCTTTGGTATTCTAAAGTACTGATTTGTTAATTATATTATCTAAAGTATTTTTCTAATTTCTCTGTATTCATAACTGTCTTTATCCGACTTTGAATAGTTTCATATCAAGAATTTGTTTAAGCTTTGGTATTCTGAAGTACTAATTTGTTAATTATATTATCTAAAGTATTTTTCTAATTTCTCTGTATTCATAACTGTCTTTATCCGACTTTGAATAGTTTCATATCAAGATTATTTTATGCTTTGGTATTCTGAAGTACTGATTTGTTAATTATATTAAGTATCTTTTTTTCTAACTAAGTTACTCGATTCTTATGTGTATTTTTTAAAGACTGTTTATTACCTCTTAATGTATTTGAAGTTACATGTTTGATCAGTAATCAAGCTACTGTCTGTATTGTCCATGTTTCCCTAATCAGCAAACTTTTATTTATCAATGCTTTGGTTTTCCTTTTTGTATTGTGTTCAGTCTTGCCTTATTGCAATATCTCGATGTAGTCAAGTCCTCAATTTTAATTAGTTTTGTATAACTTCGCTTATCACTTGTTCAAAGGGATAAGCTTCGTCAAAAAAATATATTTAAAAAAATAAAAGAACCCGACTGCAGTGATAAATCAGCTGAAAGGGAAAAAAATAAGATAATTTTATTTTCAAATGCTAATGTCGAATCAGAAGAGTTCATGCTGCTTTACTTGAGGGACCAAATAATATAACTTTATAAGCGTTATTTGCTCAAACTGTTGCATTTATTATTTTATATAAAATGTTGCAGTCGGGACCCATTAGAGGAGTAATGGGTCCCGACTGCAACATTTTATATAAAATAATAAATGCAACAGTTTGAGCAAATAACGCTTATAAAGTTATATTATTTGGTCCCTCAAGTAAAGCAGCATGAACTCTTCTGATTCGACATTAGCATTTGAAAATAAAATTATCTTATTTTTTTCCCTTTCAGTTGATTTATCACTGCAGTCGGGTTCTTTTATTTTTTTAAATATACTTTTTTGTTTTTGACCTTTTAGTGACTCAGTAAAACGATAAAATTTAAAGGTCCATCCTGTTCTGCTTACATGCTTTAACTCGTTATATTATTTTATTTCCTAAATGAATTTTAGTTTATTGCTTTATTTTCTTCTGTTCGACAATGGACATGTCTCGGCAAATCATAAATATTTTTACTGATATACTTGTTTGATATAGGTAGTCATAGGTACCACCTGCCTGCATTAAAAATTTATGTCGTATGATATTTTTTAGCTAGTATAATGAATATGGTCTAATGGTGTTAAACTATCTAGAATATTTGCAAAGGAAACGACAGATTTTTTTTCTTTATTATCCTTACATAAATGGTCTGTTTTTGATGTAGCCTAAAAACGCTCCACTGCACCTAGTTATTTAATGTTAACGATTGTAGGTGGGGACTGGAATAGTCACGAATTATGTCCTCGACCTGAACGGCGCTCAGCTTTCGACATCTCCAGAGTAGAATTCTTCGTGCTTGCATTGCTGGGCCCAGTCTTCGGTCTCGCTAATTACTTAGAATAAGGACTTGTAAATGGGAACATAAATGGTCTGAGCCTTCAGCCGCGGCCTGTACAAAGGCGCGACAGGTTTACTCCTAACAGCAACTTTAAGTAAGATAGATAGATAGATAGATAGATAGATAGATAGATAGATAGATAAACCATTTATTTGCATTTTCACACACACATAACACGTACATAACACAGTAACTGTCGCGGCCTTCGGCCGCGCTAATAGTCTCTCCATTTGGCATCAGCGTAAATAGAGCTCAGCATTCGGAATCGCCGTGGGAGTATTCCTCTAGCCCGCTTCACAGCCTTCGGCCGTGCCGCGACCTGTATTGAGCTCGGCTTTCAACCTCGTCGCGGCAAGTTTCCTCGCACCCGCATGATGGGGCTTGGCGTTCGGCCTGGCGTAGTTATTTAGAGTTGTAGCATCGGCGTGGAGACACACAAAATCTTGGTTTTCTGAATGCCAAAATATTACCGGTATTAAAATGAAACTATAACAAATTCATCTTGAGGTGGCCCCCTAAAGCATTGAAAAATTTTACTGAATATTTAGGTGTAGATAAGCAATCTTTGGTCTCACAAGTGAACAGGAAACCTAACACAAAATCATAATCTTATTTTCGGAGGAAACGAGATAAAATTCGTTAAGATGAATAGAGCTAGAATTTTTTAAAATTTCATGGGTCCTAACGATACGAGGTCACGGAGGATCCGTCTTCGGTTACCAGTGAGAGCGTTCAAATATTTTTTTATCATTTATTGTTTCTTCTTTGAACCCAGCTTGTCTGACTATAACCGCACAGGGGAAAAGGAGTTACATGCTACACTTTATATATTTTGTTCAGTTACTTTTGGTCTAAGTGTCAGTAGGAAATTAATATCAGTGTTAAAAAATAATTATTTTTACCCCCTATGAGGTTGATATTTCTTAAATTAATGAGATAAACGAATGGCGTAGAAAGAAATAAACACTTTATAGGCATTATTTCTTTCAGCACATAATACCGTTTCTATAGACGGTTTGTTTACAGACAAGAAAAGAAACGTTGTTTTAGATCGACAGCACGTACTTAGGGATCTATTTATTGTAGCAATATGAAACTAAGGATTACAGTAACTGTACTACTCGCACCACAGCGCAAAGCGAGGTATATTACCTACGTCACTAGTCGTACCAATTATTAGTGGACAGTCAGTATTGGTCGCAGTGATTCGCAAGCGCTCAAATACTATCCAATTTTGTTTAATATTATGTAGGGCCTTTGGACAAAACCATACCGCAATTTAGAACACAAACAGCGCCATCTGTGGTTGGGTAGTCCTCTACCCAACCACAGATGAACACAAACAGCGCCATCTGTGGTTGGGTAGAGGAACTAATGCTACAGTACTTTAATTACTTAGAAGTGAATATTATTTGTGTTGCGTTTGTTCTCTATTAATGCTGATTTTATGTAATCAACGACACCCGCAAAATTCTCTTTTAAATACTTTGCACGTGTTAGGCGTAGTTAAACAAAATTATATTTTTTAATTAAATGAATGATCTAGAAGGATCAAACCACTTTATAGGAATTATTTCTTTCCGCATTTGTACCGATTCTATAAATGGTTTGTTTACATGTAAACCAAAGCCGAAATTATGTTTACACATGTATTAGAATAAATAAAATATAGCAGCGCCATCAAGTGGTTAAAAGTGGTACTTTAATTGCTTAGAAGTAAATGTTATTTTTTGTTCCGTTGGTTCTCTATTAATGCTGATTTTATGTAACCTACGTCATCCGCAAAATTCTGTTTTAAATATTTCACACCTGTTAGGGGTAGTTCAATAAAATTAGTATTCGAATTCAATAAACTAAATATAACAGCGCCATCTAGTAGCTCCTAGCTGTACTTTAACGAAGCTTCTTAACGAATTTTATTTTTCGTCACGGTTCTGATCGCATAATTATGATTTTATATAACCTATGACACCCGCGCAAGGATGCCGAATCGAATGACACCTTGTTTAACAAAATCTGACCATTGGTTAAGGAGTTATGAGGGAACATAGAATCGGACATACTTACATACATACATACATACGAACTAAACACATTACCCTCCTTTTGGGCTTCGCTGCAGTCGAGTAAAAAGGGGGAGCTGTTATGTCCGGTTCCCCGCCTCACCTATATTTTGTCATTCTCAGCACTAAAGAGCAAATAAAAGCGTTTTTCCGCGCACATCGCGCTGCAGTCACAGCAGTCACAACAGTCACAGTAGTCAAGAGCAGTCATGCATAGTCTTTAACATCAGTAATTAGACTTAGTATCAAGATGTAGTCCGTTTTAGTAACTCTGTTTCCAAATTATTTTGAACGTGTTTCGGTGCCATCAATAAACTGCAAATGTGTACGTGGTGATGTGATTTTCAACCCCCGGAGCCTGCGCTGCCTAACAGATCGCTGGCTATCCGTGCCAGCGCTCTTTCCAACTGAGCTAATGGGTGACTCACTGGCATCAGTGAAATTTCGAACCTCTACACTATTGTCTGTATTACGTACAGGCAGCGACATCTGGCTGAAGTAATTTGCATCACTTGCAGCCCCGAGTTAGGTTTTTACCTCAGAATGATATCGCTGTACCCACATGATTATACTACTTTTATTTTTAATCCATCAACCCGTGCTAAGGACAATTTTAAAAACCTATTTAGAGGCTGCAAATTCCACCCCTGCCGGGATTCGAACAACATTGTTCCATAATTTTTTTCTCAGATTTATTGTTTTTGAAATAATAGATTAAGGCTCTGTTTCACAATGTTCAAATAAAGTTCCAGATAAGCTATCCGCAACCAGGGCTGCCGTTTGTTCTAAATTTAAATAAATTTTCCTATATTGCGTGTGTTCGTTTATTTTTTTTTTTTTTTTTAATTTATTTTTTTACAAAAACAAAAAAACCTTATCCAATTACACAATTACGCCAAACTGCAAAGCAGTTTGTTGGCGAAGCGCTCTATCTCTGTATATAGCTAACTTATTTTATACGTATATTATTTGTATACATAAACAACATAATACATATTAATGATTCTTCTCAAGCACATCATTATGTTTTCTATGTGTTTTCCTGGCACAATAAAGAATATTCTTATCTTATCTTACATAGGTGTAGTTTTATTTTATCATTAGTTCTTTAAGTTTATATTTAAGTGTGGCTTTACATAATTTTGTTTCATCAAGCAAAAGAGGATAGCTATTACAAATTTTATGGCTTCAAATTTAGAACAAACGGCAGCCCTGGTGGCGGATCCGGAACTTTATCGGCAGATTTTGAAACAGACCCTTAGTGTATATCTATCAAAGTCACGCTTTACGAGCTCTATGAACGACGACGGCTTTGCAGCCGTTGCTGCAAATCATAGTCCTATAAGTTTCATCATCATCATCATCATCATCAACCGGTGTAAATCCACTGTTGGACATCGGCCTTTCCCAAGACATGACACTGAGCCCGATCTTCGGCTATACCTTTCCAGTCACTTTCCACCACTTTAGGTGGAAAAATTTTAGCGCAACGATAATTTAAATTATCTTGCTAAATATGTAAAGGGAAATTTTGAAACTGGAACGTACCTATTTTTATTTGTAAATAACATAACATAACATTTACATACTGGCACATACATTGCTTCTGGCCCCACACTAGGATATCCTGTGTCGTGGGAACCAGAAACAACGACATCACAAACATGTAAACATCCAAAACCTGGGCTTTTTTTTTGTCCCCAGCCGCGATTCGAACCCGGGACCTCTTGCATGGTAGGCAGATGCGCTACCGCTACGCTACAGAGGTCGTAAACCATTAATCATTATCTAAAAAAATTGCTTTGACTATAATTGGCCAGTTTTTCCTTCATCAAAATTCTAAATTCAATTTTTTTTTTAAATATGGGTAAGTATATAAAAACAGATGTTATGTATAAGATTGTGCTCCAAATTTTGCCTAACAGCATACAAATTATAAAAAATATTATGTTAAGTTAGCATGCAATGTCAATTATTCTATAGTACAATATATCAATCTCGAAGTAATTATTTTAAATATCATGTGTAAAGAAACGAATTAAAACAATATACTTATTACAAAAAAAATAATTCATTAAAAGTCAATTAGCATAAATCTTAAACGATGCCTTCTGGTCTAATTTGAGAGGGAGACGCATAGCAGCTAAAAAAATTCTTACCATCTTTGCTGCTGCTGACTACCGTCAATAATTTTAAATGCCAAAATGTCATCTAATTGACAACTGAAATTGGCACCGCTTTTTTGACTAAACTTTTTAACCAACAGTTGTTTTTTTTTTTCATAATTATTAAAGAAATAAAAAAAAAAATCTCTAACCCTAGACACCTAACCTTCGTCGTTTCGACGAATACGCGACAGAAAAATTGTTGTATCTTTTTGGTGCGTGTGCGGATAACCGTGGTGTCTCTTGTCAACTCGGTGTTCGTCGCGGGTTGGCGAGAGGCAATAAATTCCGGCTGCCAAGTACCATGTTTTTTCGAAATTTTACAAAAATACGTACAAAATCGCAATTTGTCGCAAATATAAATTTTATTTTTGTACTGAATGGGCGTAAAAAAGAACATTTTTCTTTTTCTAATGTCTACAGTTTAAGTTTTCCCTTAAAATAAACAACTACTTTTTTAAATTTCGGTTGTAATTAAATTTTCCATAAAAATGTCGGGTTTTATCTGTAGAAACGCGTGCCATTTTAAACAGAAAGGAAAATAAGTAAGAGTATGTGATAAATAACAACAAGTTATTTTATTAAACAATATAAAGTATGCTTGAAATCTCAGTGAAATAAACGTACCAAAAACAACAAATTTTTATTTAAAACTTAACACTTCAAAAATGGTCGTCGAATTGACGAATGGTTAGGTATAATGAGCTATGTGAGAAGGTTAGGTGTCTAGGGTTAAAAGACTTATAGAGGTGGTTGTACTGTACAACCAACAGTAAAAGTACAACCTTTGGAACGCTTCAAAGGGTGTACTTTGAAGCGTTCCAGCCTCTTTCACTCTGTGCTGCGACGGTCTGCCTCTGTGGTGAATATTCGAAGCTTTTTTTTAGGAAAGTGACGCGCGGACTTGTCCTTAATGGACCTTTTTTCCAATTTTTAGCAAAGTATCAATAAAGCGCTCTTAGCTCTGAGATCGCTTGTGAGTGGGCTGTCAAGTGGCTGTTTTCTTCGGATCATCTTGAAACAGCACTCAAGTGTGATCTAAGAGGTAAAAGTGCTTTGATCAGATCTGACGCAGAAAAAACAATAATATAATAAATATGTAAAGTCTGATTAATATTAATAAAGAGTTCATAAAGAAAGTCCCGTGTTTTCGTCCTTGCCCTTTTGTAAAACCTTAGTAAATGCCAGCATTAAAAAAATATATAGTTATAATGGACAGTATAGTATAGTACTAAACAAAATTCTTGCCAAGTGAAAACGAATTAAGTTTTTTCGTAGTTCTTCTGGAAGAAATTGCTCTAAGCAAGAAGACCGCCAATTGTACTGTATCTTTATAAATATTTTATGTTTTTTTTTCTTTGTGTATAATAATAATCTTAATTTTTAATGCGTAACATACACTTTACAACCTGCATAACGTAAATTTAGTAATTATTGGTACAGATTTCTATCGGGTTTTCATTAAATGTGACACGAGCTCCAGTAACTATAATTCGTAATTTTTACAAGGACCAACCTTAAGTCCTAATTTATCCTGTTCCAGTAAGGAAGGTCTTACTGTGGAAGAGATATTACGTAAAGATAAGGTCCTAGAACGCTACCTGGAGGCACTACCAACATTATCTACAGCGCAAATGTTCCGCATTAAATCTTAAATAAACATGGAAGCGCAACGAGTTTCTTTTGTGGCTTAAATGTGGGTTTAGCTTGTGTGGGGTTATGAGTCGAGTTTAGAGATGGTTTAATAAGAAGCCTTTATGAAAAAAACTCTGTTAAAGATACAAATTTATTTTAAATGACGTATTAAGTATTAATTCAAAATTACACGTAGATATGTTGAGTTTGTATGATTTAGACCATTACCTATAATTATACGTGTAACGGTTGTTATCTGGATTGTACACGAAATACATAAAATAAAATAGGCAGAATGCTGCTGGTTGGCGATGGCCCAGGAAAAGGACTGGGTGTGCTTTGGGGAGGCCTATGTCCAGCAATTGACAAGTAGGTATGTGCTGATTGATTGATTGATTGATTAAAATCCGGATTTTTGTAGGAAGAGTCCAACAAGGTTTCGCTCAAACTTGCAGAGCTTAATCATGTAATTATAACATCAATAACGTATAGCGCTTACGAAAGTTGTAGCTCAAAAATGTAATGCAATTCTAACATAGTTTTACTTATTACAAGCTGTGAAACAAAGTATCTATTACTTCATCATAGGTAGATAAATAGATAGAACATACGATCATACCTTATTAGCAGTGATCGAATAATTGGATGCATATTTACCTAAAGTTGAGGTGTTGGCTGTTATGGAATGCACTTTTGTATCGAAAAAATCCCGGGATTCCGGAATCAACGAATACAGTGTTTTGGTTATAGAATTAAGTCTGGTGAATACAGATACTTGCGTTCAGGTGTTTGCTAATATGGAATGCACTTTTGTATCGATCGTAAAAAATCAAGCGATTTCAGAATTATTGTTTAGTGCTTTCCGACTATAGATCGGGTGCTGGCTAATGTTATAAAGTTAATTGCCAAACTGTCATTGCAAACGTCAAGATATGTAATTTTCTTTCTTCACTCTACATAGCGACAAACAAATCGGTGCCTTGAATTTCTATAAAAAAAATCTCATTTTTTATTATATTAACACGGCGAAAGTAATTAACATCCGTAAGAGGGCTGGTAAACATTTCATAAATATATAATATAACATAATTTGTAGTCTTACTCGCACTTATAAGTGAGTGAGCGAGACAGCAAATTATACCTGCTTGTGCACAGGTAGCGCCCCAAAAACAGTTCCTTTTGTTCATTTTATCACATTCGTCGCTTTGCGTGCCATGCGTTAGGGTGCTTTGAATGAAACAGAAGTTACCAGTTCACATTTAGAACAGTCACTGAAATCTGACGTAACACCATAATGTTCAACACAGACAGACAGAGAAATATTAACGTCAGATTTCAGTGACCAAATTATAGTTATAGATAGTGATTAAAGTTGTTACATATATGGTACTTAATTTAAATAATATATTATTAATATTTATGTATATTTTAATTATTTCAACATCTATTTTTTTTATCCTGTAAATGTGCAATAAAGTATTATTTTATAGTAATGTTTTTTTTTAACTAACACACTAATTTTCTTGTTACACCCTACATACACACACATACTTGCATCGAAGGCTAAAATAAACTTTAAACAAAGACACATATAAATAATTATGTAATACCAGAGTCCCGGGTTTTTTAAATTCATAATACTACACGCTAAATAAGTCGTCTCCATGCTACGTATGCGATTAGTTTTGCATTCCCAAATTTTCTGAAATCCCGGGATTTATATTTAAAAAATATGTTTTAAGAAGCCGCTTCCATAATTTCTGAGCCAAAAAATAACTTTAGGTAAATATTTGCATCCGATTATTCGATCACTGCTTATTAGAGACCAGGGCCGAGTTTCTTAAAGGAAAATTCATAGTTCATTATGATAATTCGATGCAAATTAAAATGGAGTCTCCTTAGTTCTTAATGTGTGAGTTCATCGACATTGCGATGTACATCAAATTGTCATGAATCGTAGTTCTATGAAACAGGCCACAAAGCTTTCACGATCTAATAAAACATTGTTACCGGTTTAGTCTGCAAGAATTCTGCGATATTGAAAGAATATCTAGAGATTTACCAAAGGAATAAATGAAAATACAATGCTCAGTGGTAATTTTAAGCGACATTTTATTGTTTTCTTCTACTCGAGGGCATCTGCGTTTTTATCAATTTATATCGCTGCTATCTAGACTGGAAACTAACAATTTCTACTGACAGAAATACCCACCATTTATGGTGTGCTGTTGATGCAAAGGAGTATTTTTAAATTACTCAAAAAATACAATAATAACTTTCACATAACACGATCATTTGTCCTGGTTTGGTACCAGGACAATTGAGTATATTTTGTATATATGAATATTTCAAATTATAGTAGCAATACCACTCGCTAATCGTGAAGTAAAACATAGTCAGGAAACCAGAGTACCTGAGTTATAGTTAGAATATTTTCGGGGCATAATCGCGTAGTAATTTATTGCTATTTTACCTCGACGTTTCGACGACGTTACAGTCTTCGTGGTCACGAGAAGACTGATGGCTGGCACCCGTTCGCATCTTCGGCTGATGAGGTTTCAGACTACCCTCAATCAGCCATCACAAAGCACTATTAGGGTTGCGCTAATATTCTATGTGTACAAGTCGCGAAAGTTTAAAATATGTTACCTGAGTTATTTCTTTATTTTGTACAAATGGCCTCAGTCTAAGTGTATTTCCATGTTTGTGATGTCTTTGCCTGGTTATCGTAGCACCGAGTGTCCTAATTTGGGACCAAGACATGTGATTGAGTTGCCCGGACGTTTTTTTTTTTCATGTAGCCTATAAACGTCTGAGGTATTTGAACTTCAAATACCTCAGCACGTAAAATGACTAATCCGCGATGGGCACGCGTGGTCATAAAGCCCATACTCTCTCTCTGAAAGAAGGTCTGTGCCCTGCAGTGGGACGTTTATAGGCTACACGAAAAAAAACGTCCGGGCAACTCAATCACTTGTCTTGGTTCCAAATTAGGATACCCTGTGCTATGATAACTAGGCAAAGACATCACAAACATGGAAATACACCTAGACTGAGGCCATTTGTACAAATTAAATAAATAATTCTTCCCGCGGGTGTCATAGGCGACTAAGGGACACAAACCGGGGGGTGGGCAGCAGCGCCTCCTGCAGTACAATTCCACCAAACTGCGATCCCAACCCGCATGCCCAGCGTGGGGATTATGGGCATTACCCCCTATGATAGCACAACGTGGCGCTCTTTAGGGAAGATCTATGTCCATCAATGGAATTGTATAGCCTGACAACGACGACGAAAATAAATAAATATTCATGGACATATTACACCGATCTCGTTAGCCCTATACTAAGTACAATTAAGTTACTCGACGATAGAATTGCATAGTTATCATGTGTTTCGTTTTTATCCTGTGCTTTATTATAAAAATTAAGTTGCCCACTGTGAGAATTACAAAATAATTTTCCTTCCTTTATTGGAAAAAGAAGATAATAAAAATGCTCGACTTCATTGAATAAAATTAAAGTAACCGAGCAGAAAATTGAAATTGTTGAACGCAAAGAGCAGCGTGTTTATAGGATGTGAATGCGCTGTTTGCTCTAGGGGCTAGTTACACGATGCAATTGTCTTAACCTGCTACTGCATTGTAAGGATAAAATGAGCATTAAGACATTAATTTTAGGATAAAATGAGCATTAATATATTCATTATTATTATATTCTATTTTTTTTTAATGCACTTACCCGTGCTAAGGACAATTTTAAAAACCTATTTAGAGGCTAAAAATTCCCATGCCGGGATTCGAACCCGCGACCTCTGGCTATCCGTGCCAGTTCTTTATGGTACCAGTAAAGATTGTACAATTGGCAGGCTTAATACTAAATAGTATTTAAAAACCTATTTAGAGGCTAAAAATTTCACCCATGCCGGGATTCGAACGGGTTAGTGCATTAAAAATAAAAATAGTGTAATCATGTGGGTACAGTGATATCGTTCCGATGTTAAACCTAACTGCAAAGTAGGTCGTCGGGGCTGTAAGTAATGCAATTTGCTTAAGTCAGATGTCGCTGCCTGTACGTAATACAGAGAATATTGTAAAGAGGTTCGAAATTTCACTGATGCCGTGAGTCGCCCATTGGCTCAATTGGTAGAGCGCTGGTACGGATAGCCAGAGGTTGCGGGTTCGAATCCCGGCATGGATGAAATTTTTAGCCTCTAAATAGGTTTTTAAATTTGTTCCTTAGCACGGGTTAGTGCATTAAAAATAAAAATAGTGTAATCATGTGGGTACAGTGATATCGTTCCGATGTTAAACCTAACTGCAAAGTAGGTCGTCGGGGCTGTAAGTAATGCAATTTGCTTAAGTCAGATGTCGCTGCCTGTACGTAATACAGAGAATATTGTAAAGAGGTTCGAAATTTCACTGATGCCGTGAGTCGCCCATTGGCTCAATTGGTAGAGCGCTGGTACGGATAGCCAGAGGTTGCGGGTTCGAATCCCGGCATGGGTGAAATTTTTAGCCTCTAAATAGGTTTTTAAATTTGTTCCTTAGCACGGGTTAGTGCATTAAAAATAAAAATAGTGTACTAAATAGTATTTTATTCTGGCCAACCAACAGGTGACGTGGAGAAGGTGGGGGGGGGTAACTTTAACTTAAACTTTATACTTTATTGCACACGAAAAATACAAAAAAGAAATACAATGCAAGAAAATACATGTACAAAGGCGAGTTTATCTCTGTAAGAGATTCCAGCAAACCTTGAGGAGTCGGAGTGGAGATGTGATGGGAGGGTGGTGCCGGTACGACAGGGTACGACAGTGGCAGGTTACTGTCTTACAATAAAATCGTTATTTCAGCACTGATCGGGTTGGTTGGAAGAAATTACTATAGAAATAAGCTCGCCTATGAACTCATTTATGTTAGGCCTATTTTTTATGTAAATTCTCTCTTTATGTACAACAAATTATAATAATAAGTTAAAATGTAACATATTATCTTACATAAACTACTTATCACTTATCGTAATATATAAAATATGGCTTAATTGACGGCCTCGGTGGCTCAGCGGTTTAGCACGCTGACTGTGCAACCGAGGGTCTCGGGTTCGACCCCGGCCGGGTCAAACTAGGCAACGAACTTTTCTAGTTTGACTCGGGTCTTGGATGTTCTACGTATTTATAGTATTTAATCTATCTATCACAAGTCATTTAGTTGTACTTAGTATAGGGCTAACGAGGTTTGTGTAATATGTCCACGAATATTTATTATTATTAACTTAAATAGTTCACTGCTTAAGGTAAAATATTCTAGATAGGAAATTGAAAGAGAAACTCAATATGCAAAAACACATATGAAATGAAAATATGAAAGAGATCTAAGGGTGTGTGGAATCGATTCTCAATACCGCAAGACTGAACGCAAGAAGTGTTGTGGAAACGCGAACTCCTAACGGGCGGCTTTCGCAAGACAAAACCGCACGATACGCGTGCCCGCTAAGTGCGAGCGAGATGTCGCACGTCACTGCGCTCGCGCTGCTCGCGGAACCTGCCTACCTGCCAACACGCCAGTCTGCATTCGATACTCTCGCGAAACGTACGCTGCCGCTCAATCGCTTGCTCGCTAACCAACTGATCTTTTCGTTTACCTATTATTCTTCTGAACTGTTCCCTTCGCTCCTTCTATGCTTGTGCTTCTTACTGCTTATCTTCCATAAACTGTCGAACTTTGTGAAGTGCAATAAATCGTGTTTAGTGGTGTTACATCTGAGTTGTTGTTACTACACAATCACAACCACCACACGAATCTACAGGTGTGCAATGAAAAAGAGTTCAGTGGTTAACTTATTTGTGACGGAGCTAACTGCATAATATACTTTTGATTCGCGACTTCACTCGCCTAGTGTAAACGATCCCGTTTGGCCAGTAGTCGTAGCAAACTTTAATGAATATTTCCACTTGCTTCTCGGCAATAAATGTACCTTCTTTGTATAGTCCAGGAGATAAGTTTAAGGTATACTGCGTACGGAGTAAACGATAAATGGGTCATTTTTTTATGTGTATTTTTTAAGTTCGAGTTAAAAAAAGTTATGTTCTCAATAATAATAATAATAATAGACATTTATTTCGGAAAAAAAACAGTGTTCCATAGTGATGTTAGTAACTTAAAAAACTAAATCTAAACTAAAGGTAAAAACTATGTTAGTAGGTTTGATGTATGTTGTAAAACTCAATAATGATATTCTTTTTAATGCACTAACCCGTGCTAAGGACAATTTTTAAAAACCCATTTAGAGGCTAAAAATTCCACCCATGCCGGGATTCGAAACCGCAACCTCTGGCACGGTTAGCCAGAGGTCGTGGAAAGAATATTTTTAGCCTCTTCATAGGTTCTCAATAATTCTTGTAATTTTTATTCGATATTTTTAATTTACATACTACCCGGCCAAAGTTGTGTTGCCATGTTACCTGTGACTATAGAATAAAAACTAAATGTAATTTCAATTAATAATCAGTATTTTTAAGTTCATGTAAAGTAATTAGTTATAAATTTAATTTTAACTTCTATTACTAATAATCAATATTGTTGACTTTATATAAAAAATAATTGGTTTGCCTATTTTGGAACGTAACTTCATAATTAACTTTTGTAATTTTTGCCGAGGGTAGTAAACTAACCGTTAATGCTTTCTAAAAGACACCTGTCACCTCAGTCATCCGGGACCACGGCACCTGAGAAAGTGCCGAAACGTTGGAAAATTGTAAAAAATTTAATAAACGAGCATAAATTCGTATAAAAACAGTTTTAATTATGTTACCCAGCGTTCCGAGATGCGATGAAATCGATTAGAGCGCGAATCCGACCAAATTTAGTAGTCCCAAAGTATCTCGCACGAAATAGGGTTTTTGTGCCTACTGCATTTATATGGATAGGCACTGAAATCGAATTCATCGCATCTCGGAACGCACCCTTAATAAGCCTACGACCAATGAGGTGTTTTGAGCAGAAATTCACAAAGCGGATCATAGATGGCGCTTACTGATGATTGATGGGAAGAAAGATTGAAACAAATATATATTGCGAATGTGAGTGGAAGGGCTGGTAAGGGACGTCCCAGACGGACTCACATCGACCAAATAGGGGATTTATTAGCAAAGGGGAAGATAAAAAGTACCCGGAACCGGCGTGCGTGCATGCAACGACTTATGAACGTTGATAAAGCGAAGGTGATCTGTCAGGATCGTGGCAAGTGGCAGTCCCTGGTATCTGCCTACCTCTCTGGGACACAGGCGTGAGGTTATGTATGTATGTAGATGGCGCTTACAGGCGTGGCCCAAAAAGAACCGGAATGATTCTGTCAAAATAATTCTGTGCTGAGCAAAATTTGACAGACGTGTCCCTGTTCTTCTATGTACACGCGTATAAGCGCCATCTATGAAGTGGTTTGTGATTTTTTGCAGAAAACGGCTCATTCTTATAATTTTCATTCGACAGATGGATAGAGAACACTTTATTGTGCATTGACATGGAAATTACACGGAGTGCTTTGTGCTAGTTTGATTTTTAGCCTCCAGAACAAGAAAACTTTTGTGTACTTTTTTTCTATGAAATAAACAGTTAAATTTTTTTTTAGCGGAACATAATCTAAAATCGAATACTGACTCCCAGTCTATAAAATCGTCGTTATAGCTTCGCCCACCCAGAGTGTGAAACCGCCAAGCTTCATAAGTGCTCTAATGCAATTAGTTTTTGTGCGCTTCAAACGATACTTCAGCTTAAGGCGTTTCAGGGCGCTAACTAGCGCCTCCAATGGAAAAAAACATTACTTGTTTTATAATACGTTTTTATCTGAAAGTGAACATTAAAATCTTAACAACTGTGATAACTAATTTTAGAACTTACAGTCTAGAACCTATGTTCAAATCAATTTCCGATAAAACGGCGGTTTTTGGGGAAAAGTGATTTAAGTCCTTGTTTGTTGATTCTAGGCTCTAGTCTATAGGTTCTAAAAATAGTTTTCACAGTTGTTAAGATTTCTCATGTTCACTTTTAAATAAAGAAACACGCCGAAGCACCTTAAGGCTGTTTTTGGGTCACACAATTTAACATTTTTAATTATTGTCAAAACTATACAGAAACTGTGACTAATTGGACGTTACAATTACAACTAGTTGACCATTTCAAAATCTAGATCGTTTTAAAGAAAAAGTGGACAAAAAAACCCCTAACTTAGTCTTTTCATAATTAATTAACCCGGCCTGAATGAGGTGAGATATTGTTACACCAGCTATGAGGTGGGTATGAGATACCCGAAACTTTAATGTAAAAATTTTAATACTTTTAATTATTTAATTTACATATTTTACTGCAGATATATTAAAATTGGTACCCATTCAATAAGATAATTAAATCAAATACTAGAAATAAGGAGAAAAATCCCAATTTTTAATGTAACTAACTGTACTGTATGTAAGGTAGATTTCCGAACGCCAGTCATCAATAAACCTTTGAAACTATACTACGTTGTTTGACTCAAGAACGCCTCACACTACATGGCGACCCTGCCATACGTGGCCTCCAAGGAACGCGCGGGTCACCAGAAACAAGCGTGTTTTTTTTAACGAGCGCACGGCGGCGGGCCAATGGCGGAAAATAATTAGTTAAAAATCAAATATACGAGCATTTTCTACTACTTGAACTAAGCTGGAGCTGGATCCGAAGAATGGAGCGGTCTATGAATATACTAGTCTAAACTTGGAGTGTCAGTGTACGCAATTAATTGAAATTACGGTGTTATTACGTTTGTTTACCTACTGGAGCAAAAATTATTTGACGAGATGGCGATTTGATTCGACGATTTTATAATCACGACGCATCATCGGCTAAAACATCGACGACGAGACATGCTTTTCGGCGACATATCTACTGATTACCTACAAGATGATGACTACAAACAACCTACGTTATGGATCGACTAAGTAGAAAAGGAAGGTTGTTCTACAAATCGTAAGAAGAAGATGACTCGGTGAAATTGTGAGGCGAAAGTGTTTATTAATGTTTACTGATTAATTAGATAAGATGGACGATAACGGTTTCTGAGGTTAGTACCTATGTGCCAACTAGTTATAATTTGCTATGTTTTAAATGGGATTAGAAGAATTAGAAGTCATATTTAGTGAGCTTAATTACATACAGGTAAACCTAAGAAAACTGGGTCCTAGAAAGAGGTTAAATTGTGAAAAACTGGTAAAAGAAAAGATTTGTACTGCAGAAAGGTTATATGAAAGCTATAAGTTAACGTTAATTGATATACAAAATATAGAAAGTTTAGTACAGTATGATGGTTATATTTTGGATGTTTTAGTAAGGCAAATCGAGGAAGTATATAAAAAAATTGAGAGTTATAAGCCGGATAACTTTGACATGGATAAGTTTGACATTAGAACCGCTGCGGCCTTGGTCCCTGTAATGGACAGTTGTGAGGAGACTGTGGAGAAAATAATCGATGGGTTAGAGATGTATTCCGACTGTCTGGGTGATGAAAAAAGTAAACAATTGTTGATTTCTTTTGTTTTAAAAACGAGAATCACTAAATTTGCAAAACTTAAACTAAAAAGTGAGTACAAGACAGTGGCAGATTTAGTATTAGACATAAAAAAATACCTACTAATAAAAAAATCAGCAAGTTCGTTAATGTCACAGTTAGAGAATATCACACAAAAAGATCAGTCCATTTCAGATTATGGCAAAACACTAGAGGAACTTTTCGTGAATTTGACCATTTCACAGGCGGAAAATAACCAAAAAGCTTTTGAAATTCTCAGGCCGATCAACGAACGTCATGCAATAAAAAAGTTTGCAGATGGGCTAAGAAATAGACGGTTGAGCACTATAATTGCGGCGCGAAACTTCACAGAGCTGAAAGAGGCTGTGAGGGCGGCTGAGGATGAAGAATTGTCTCAGCCACCCAACCCCGGCATGGTAATGAACTTGCACGGTAAGTTTGGCCCTGGGAGAGGTCACCCGACCCCCAAGCGTGGGCGGTGGGGTTCGCGTGTACCATCCGGCGGTAGAGGCTATAGTCGTGGCCGGGATAGTGAAGGTGTCTACCGAGGTGGTTATGATGGAGTGAGCGTGTCGTGGCGAGGTGATAATAATCGGAGACCCTACAATAATGTTAACCGAGGTAGAGGTCGCTATCGAGGGAATTTCAGAGGTTATCAAAGGTCTCGGGGTGGTCGTCAGGTAATGTTTACAGCTAACACACAGCAGGATATTACCCCTACCCCTGCCCCATCACAAGAAAATTCCAGTGTACAGTTTTTTCGAGCATAAAATTCTTACTTGTCAAGGTTTAGATTACGTCAAATTCAGCGTTGGTGATCAAGAATGTACATTTTTAGTAGACACGGGTGCTACATTATCGGTTTTTAATAGGCATAAATTACCAATTGATACCCCCCTCTACAAAGATAATACAGTCATAAAAGGTATAGGTGGTAAGATACATACAAAGGGCTATGCTTTTATTACACTGTTATTTCCAAATGGACTGACTGTCCGCCATAAGTTTTTCATATTGGATGATATGCCTTGTGAAGAGGATGGACTCATAGGCCTAGATTTTCTTAGATTTTATAGTGCAAACATAAACCTCACTATGAATCAACTGACACTGCAAAGCGGAAGTACAGATTGCTTTATAAAAATACATAGAAACAGAAGCGAATTTAATTTGGATATTCCGTTAAGATGTGAATCAATTCACATGATTAATTTAAAGTCTGATTTTGATCCGGATAAAGACTATGTTATATGTGCCAAACAATTAAATGAAAATTTATTTTTGGCAGGAGAGATTGTAAAACCACAAAACGGTAGGATACCAATAAAAATATTAAATACTAGTGATGTAAACATTCGATTTCCAATGTTTGAACTAGAATTAGAATCATTACAAGATTACGAGATATGTTATTTTGCTACAACTTCGTCAGATGTTAATAGAGTCAAGCAATTGCTACAGACTTTAAATTTAAGTTATCTTCATGTAGATGAACAAAAGGCGCTTGAACAAATTTGTGCTAAATATGCAGATGTTTTTTATTGTAATGGAGACACCTTAACAACGACCAATATTATGCAACAGTCCATTAATGTAAGACGAAATACACAACCTATTTACGTAAAACCGTACAGGCTACCTGAGTCATTAAAGCCAGAAATTCAAAAACAGATAGACCAAATGTTAGACAATCAGATAATAGAACCTACAAATAGCGAGTGGAATAGTCCAATTCTTTTAGTACCGAAAAAAGCAAGTAAAGATAGTGATAAAAAGTGGAGATTAGTAGTAGATTATAGAAAAATTAATCAAGTTATAGAGAACGACAAATTCCCCCTTCCTAACATTGCGGAAATATTAGATTCGTTGTCAGGAGCTACATATTTTACTCATTTAGATCTGCAGCAATCATATTATCAAGCCAAATTAAAACCAGAAAGCAGAAATGTTACTGCATTCTCTACAAGCTCGGGACAATACCAGATGAAGCGGTTGCCCATGGGACTAAAGATAAGTCCCAGTGCGTTTTCACGAATAATGTCAGTTGCAATGTCAGGCTTAACCTACGAGAAGTGTTTCGTTTATATGGATGACATTATTATATTTGGTAGAAACTTAGAAACACATAATAAAAACTTAATAGACGTATTTGAGAGACTACGGAAAGTAAACCTAAAGGTCAACCCACAAAAATGTGAATTTTTAAAGAAAGAACTTTTATATTTGGGCCACATGGTTTCAGCGCAAGGAGTGTTACCCGATCCAGAAAAAACAAAAATAGTACAAAATTATCCCAAACCCGTAAATTCAGAAGAAGTGAGGCGATTCGTTGCATTTTGTAACTATTATAGGAAATTTATTAAGTCATTTGCAGAGATTACAATTCCATTAAATAAACTTTGTAGAAAGCATGTAGCATTCGAATGGAGTGACGAGTGTGACAAATCATTTAAGACGCTACAAAGTGCTTTAGTGTCGCCACCGATTTTAGATTACCCTGATTTTTCAAGCGAAAATGAGTTTATCCTTCAATGTGACGCGTCAGGAATAGCGATTGGATCCGTCTTATGCAACAAAAATATGCATCCAATCGCCTATACAAGCAGACCACTAAATAAGGCAGAGTTAAACTATCCAACCATTCAAAAGGAACTACTAGCTATTGTTTGGAGTATTAAGTATTTTCGTCCCTATTTATTTGGTAGAAGTTTCACAATAATGACAGACCATAAACCTTTAATATATTTGTTCGGAATGAAAGACCCGTCAAGCAGACTTTTAAAGTTTCGTTTACAGCTAGACGAGTACGATTATAAAATAATTCACATTCCAGGAAATCAAAATGTAGTGGCAGACGCCCTAAGTAGAATAATAATTACTTCAGATGAACTTAAAAAATTACAAGAAAAAGTATCAATAGCTATGGTGATGACAAGAGCTCAAACAAGGCAACAAGTGCCACTAGAAGATACTAGTAGTACTAGCAGTTCAAGGAACATAACGAATCCTATTATACCTACCGATCCAAGGCCTGATCAACCAAGGATAGTGGAGATAATAAGAAAACCGAATGATTCTGTGGAGCTAAAGTTTATAATAGGTAAAGAGATAGACAAATATAAAAACTTAAATAAAGTTACCAAAGAAAGCCAAAGTTTAACATTTATAGAGAGTGAGATGACTATATACATCAACCTTAATTATATGTCGCACTTTACGCGAGCCGAATTTGCGAATATGTTAAGTAGTTTTTGTGAAGAGATAAAAGTAGAAGAAGTTTGTATAATTAAATGTGAAGAAAGCGCTAACTTTTTAGAAGAGTTATGTAAGGAAATAAAAGGAAGAGACGTGTGGTCCGGACCACGAATACATATACTAAGAAATATAAGGCGAATAACGGATAAAGACGACAAAACTATAATTATGAACGACTACCATCTATTGCCAACCGCAGGTCATGCTGGTGTACGCAGAATGGCAAATAATATAAAATCTAGATATTACTGGCCAGGTCTAGAAAGAGATATTAGAGATTATGTAAAAAAATGTTCAAAGTGCCAAACAATGAAACATTCCCCAGGAAATAAGGTACCGATGGTAATAACTACAACAGCTTCCGCGGCATTTCAAAAAATATTTATGGATCTCGTAGGTCCACTGAATAGAGATCAGGATGGTAACTCATACATATTGACACTTCAATGCGAGTTGAGTAAATATATAGAAGCATATCCCTTAGTTAACAAAGAGACTGTTACTGTAGCCAAAAGTTTTGTTAACAATTTTATTTTAAGATATGGCTTGCCAGCAGAAATTGCAACAGATCGTGGGACTGAGTTTATGTCAGATACAATGGTACAAGTGTGTAAGCTTTTGAAGGTAGAAAAAGTAAATTCAACGGCCTATCATCACCAATCCATAGGAGCGTTAGAAAATTCGCATAAACATTTACGCAGCTACTTGCGAATACAGTGTGATGAGCATCCAGACACTTGGACACAATGGCTCCCATTTTGGTGTTTCACCTACAACACAACAGTCCATACAGAGACGAAGTACCAGCCGTATGAACTTGTTTTCGGTAAAGCATGCAATTTGCCTAGTAGTTTAAGTGATAGAATAGATATTTTGTATAACCCAGATAACTATGTTTTAGAATTAAGATACAGATTACAAAAAGCTAGTAATGATGCACGTAAAAATTTAATAAGTAGTAAAAAATTAAGAAAGTTGCGTTACGATAAAAATAGTAAAGACTTTATTTATGTAAAAGATGATTCAATATTAATAAAAAATGAAACAGGGAGTAAAGTTGAAAAAATATATAATGGACCATATAAAGTTTTACAAGATTTAGGTCCAAATGTAAAAGTTATAAAAGACAATAAAACAGAAATTGTTCACAAGAATAGAACGAAATTGTTTTATGAATAAAAATAGTTAAGTTTTTGAAACTGTTACAAAAAAAAGTAATAGAGTAAGTTTGTTATTAGTTAGAATAAGTTGTTTGGTAAACAAATTTGATGTTTCTCAACATTTCTAAATTTTTCTTTGTTAGTATTTAAGATAAAAAAAGAGCTTGTTATTCTTTTTTTATAATTTTTCCCCCGGAGGTGTACTGTATGTAAGGTAGATTTCCGAACGCCAGTCATCAATAAACCTTTGAAACTATACTACGTTGTTTGACTCAAGAACGCCTCACACTACATAACAAGACTCAAAATTTCCTTTGAAACAAATCAATTTCAATGTATTTTAACTTCTTTTTGCATAAACATCTAACATAATTCCAATTTTTTGGTTAATTAACAAAACAATTATAAATTCTTTGTACTAAAACAAAAATAAAAACTGATAACTCTTGTAAGACCATGTAACATACCACTCAAGTTATACCTAAAAATCAGCACAATCTGCGCACATGAAAGTCGCGTGTTCCATACATATTGTATGGAACTTCTCACATTTTGAACAGCAATGTTTTGTTTTTCTGTCCTTTTTTTTCAGTACAATCACCACATTTGTTATATTATAATTGGTAATCAATTCCGGTTTTCTTTTATCGCCTGTCGATTCGTCTATATTTCCATCGTGGTGCCAAGTTGACATTACCAACTTAATTTTTTTTAGGTACATAAGACACCAAATCAATGTCAAAGTTCTCGCTTTGGACTTCAGAACGAAATCTGTTCCCTTTTTGAAAATTTCGGAACACTCGTCTTGTTTTTATGGACTGTGCCGATAGATGTACATGAATGTAAAAATGTAACACCGACTATGAGGTCGGGTGTGCCGTACCCCAGCCACGTTTGCATACGTGTATCTCCTGTCACCGCCGGCGCAACACTGAATTCGACGGTTTACCTCGCCTCTTGCACCCTTACCTCCAACTACTCTGACGCCCGGACTCACATGACAGCAGAAACATTAAATAATCTGCGTTTCAAAACTTCCCGGGTATGATATACCCAACCTCATTCACGCCGGGTTAACAGAGTTTTTTTAATGCTTTGTTTCCACAGGTATCATTTTTACTTATTTTCCATTGTGTTCTTCTTACACTTCGTTCGCTGAAAAACATTTTTTTTTCTATTAGTGCGTTATATTTACAGGCCCAACTAGTACATGCTTTAGTATTTCTTAATGATTTGCGATACTCATACATAATAATAATAATTATAATAATAATATTGGCCTTTTTGCATCTACTTAATGAGATGATTTATACAGCGTCCAGTGGTATCTTCACTCACACTAGATGGGTTTGTGTGAATTTGCAGTCGCAATACCACACGCTAACTGTGAAGGAAAACATCGTGAGGAAACCCGTGGCTTGGTTGGCTCCGCACGTATTGACTAGTCTTTCCTCTGGGCTAGGCCGACTAAGCTGTCAGGATGGTATAGGTGCTGGGCAAGCCTACACTATCTATAAAACCATGACCCAGGCACTACAGCGTCGGAGTGGTCCCTTCACTCATACATAGTTATATATTAAACGGGTCAAATCGCGATTATTTATTAGGTAAAACGTAATTACCTTATTTCCCGACGCTTTGGAAGCGTTACAGTTGCCGTGGTCTCGGGTAGACTGAAGTGGCGAGTGCAGTCAATTATTGTGGGTAGTCACTATGAATTACTAAGTCACTAGTGCATGCTTTATTTTATTTTTTGTGCGTTTTTGTTTGTCTTTTTGTTTCTTCCCCTCTCTTATGACTATGTGATACATTGTGCCTTTTTTTTTGTCTTGTCTGTTAAATCGGTCAATTTAATAAACAGAGTTTACATGCTACTGCGTTAAACTGACATTAATTCCGGACATCTTTGTCATTTAAACAGGCTGTAATGTCATCGTAGTTACACATTTTTTGAACTGACTTTCTGGCAAGCATATAACAACTTCACAAATGTTATTGTAGGAACGTATACAATACCCCATAATAAAGAAACGTATTCAGAGCCCATAAACTTCGCCAGCCTAAATCTTGGAAATATTTATTAAATCAGTAGATTCTGATGGACAAAATTACGGACTTTATAAATAGTAAGCATTCTTAAGTTTATTCTAAGTAGGTACGTACTAAGATTAAACTTAAGAAAATAATTTAACTTAATTTTCACTATGTTATGTTGAAACATATATTATGAAAAAGGTTTTATTTACAGTGCTTATTGTTAGATCATGTGAACGGACCTTAGAGTATAAAATTCTTTATACACTAAGGAATGAACCGTCCTAGTTGCACGGCTCGGTTCAAGAAGTATTACAATATTAGGCGCTACGTGGTGCATACTAGCGCAACCAACAGAAAATAATAATACCTTCTTTTATAACGCGTCCTTGGAAAAAGTGGACATGACAAGTTTTAATGGATATAGTAGCTCTTTTAGAAACATACTGGCAAGAACCTAGGTCCAAGAATCTAGTCATCTTCTCCATCACTATTATCTGCCATAAGAAACTGCAATATTTCGTCATTTTGAATATGAAAATCACTGCACCCTCTTTTCGCCATTTCTGTAAAAAAATGAAGGTAAAATTGTATAAAAATACAAGAAAACCATACATTGTCATATAGCACTACATATAATAGTACTACAACGAAAACACCAGATATGGACCAGTGGGAAAAATATTTCCCCTTAGATGATTTGCAATTTTTAGGTACTTGTGCTAATATTTTGCAGTTTACTGTATTATTAATTATATAAAATTATACTTACCAAATAATATAAAACACGTGACAATATATAGTTATTTTATTTACTCAAGTCCAGAACACTTTCAAGATATTATTAGTTCAGCCCGCGAATGTTTTGATTTTGGCGCAATAAAGTGTGACAGTTCTTTGCTTTTCTAATCGTTCAGAAACACATTTGCCGCCTTGGACATACGTTTTATTTTGACATTCACTAAAAAAATGTCGATTCAATAATAATTGAATAATCGATAACGATTTTCGTAGAAGGGAAAAATATTACCCTTGAGCGTGAAAGGGTTAAAAATCAGTGTTGCCAAAAACGGCTGCTTTTAGCAGAAATCGATTAAGTCCTAGGTGGTTGATCCTAGGGACTAGACTAAAAATAGTGGTCATAATTTTTAACATTTTGTGATGTTCACTTAAAAAAAAGTATTATGAGACAAGTTATGGTTTTTATTCCATTGGTGGCTCTGGTCAGCACCACCTAGCCTTAAGAGTGATAGCCAAGAATTCAGTGTTGCTACTAAGGAAACATAAATTTCTTTTTCAACTTCATGTAAATTGCAATACAATGTAATTTTAGAATATAAATTTCTTCCATAGTCTATATTTCACTCAATTTCCGGGGAACCAATGACTGCAAACCGTAGGCGTTGAGTCCTCGACAAGTACTCGGAGGACATTTTCAGGCCTTAAGATTGGGTATTTTTTACAATATTTTTAACACATCATTTTTCAGTCCATAACTGTGGTCGTGAGCTCGTGAGCCAGTAAAAAGGGCAGCAGGTCCAAAATGGCCGCAGACACTGAACACTTCATTAGGTCTTGATTTAACGAGCCAACTTCCGAGTTGCATGCGCGGTGGAAACATTAATTAAGCCCGACTGCCGCCGCCGTGGAAACTACGAGCGTGTGCAGCACGCGATCCGGCTCGAACCGGTTACAGCCGGTACCGATGCGGTTATCGAATTTGTGTTTCGAATTAAATACTTAAAAAATTCGACACATCAAAGGGCTAAGTTGAAAGAGGTGAGTGTGGGTGGGTAGGCGGTAGACAGACAACTGGAAACGAAGATACGCGATTGAAAACACTACGGAGTTATTTGAAGTTTTATTATACACTCGAATCGTTGTCAGATTTTAAGGGAATGTTCCGTTCATTATGATAAACAACAATATTGGTAGTTCCTGTTAAATTGTGTAATATGTAAAATTTTCCTTATCTTTACTTTGCTATGCATAATTCAGAAACATAGTATAGACGGAGCATCCAGCGTCGAAGATCTGTTTCGCTTGGCAAGAAACTAAAAAAATATTCACAACTGGCGGCCAACCTTCATTATTCGGACAGACAAGAAAAAGAAGAAGAAAATTTTACTCACATTTTGCAGATTTTTGTTACGTACTTTTTTTGTTTATATAGTTTGTTACTAAGAAACTACCGTTGCTCCTCGTAGGTCCCACCACAACAAATGCAAAAAAATAAAAATCTCGGTACTAGTATTTTCTAAGGTTAACACGAGCAGTAGACATAATTAAATTGTTTTTATACGTCTTTATGCTCGTTTATTACATTTTTTTTTACAATTTTCCAACGTTTCGGTACTTTTTCAGGTGCCATGTCAGGAGTCATCCAGGAAAACGGCACCTGAAAAAGTGCCGAAACGTTGGAAAATTGTAAAAAAAAAATGTAATAAACGAGCATAAATCCGTATAAAAACAGTTTTAATTATCTCGGTACTATTAATTAACTCCGGATTCACTTTCTTCACTTATCATCAGAAATATCCGATCGGGTATCCATTATGTGTGGTGCCTACCAAAGTGAGTTCAAAAATATTCTTGTGCTAAAATAATGAGTAGACTACGGAAGCCCCCGTCACGAATGTAAGGGTGAAGTTTATCGATGAGTGGCACTGAAAATTGGGATTGATTCCTTTAGTCTAATTGGATTAAGTGATACTTCGAGACCATTCACTGCTTGCGTTTGTTGAGACAGTTTTATGGAAAATAAAAATGGGCAAAGTTTCGAAGATATTTTGAGGACACACTGGGAAAACCCGAGGGAAACTGAGCAAGATATAGATTTAAGTAATTGACAATAGATCATTATTGCAATTCCTAGATAAAAGTTAACACGTTACATAAGCTCACGCCTGCACTCCGTAGGAGTAGGCTGAGATTAGAGTCTGCCACTTGCCATGATCCTGGCAGATCTTTTATGCTTCGTTAACATTCATAAGCCAAGTACTTTATTTTATTTGGGCTTTCAACAGCTTAGTTCTTATACTATTTTTATTTTTAATGCACTAACCCGTGCTAAGTACAACTAAGGCTGGCACGGATAGCCAGAGGTCGCGGGTTCGAATCCCGACATGGGTGGAATTTTTAGCCTTTAAATAAGCTGAGTTCTTGTACAACTGCTGTTTCTGTATACCTTCACGCCTCTATCCCAGAGGGGTAGGTAGAGACCATGCCACTAACCACGATCCTGACAGATCACCTTTGCTTCATTCAACTGTATTCTGTATAAGTATCCGGTATGCGGTATAGAATAGATAGATAGAGAACACTTTATTGTACATAAAAATAGAAATTACATAAGATATTTCTTAACCTAAGAGTACAGACGGCGGCCCATAATATTCTTATCTGATCTTATTAGTTAGACGATGCTGTTATTATCTCATAACCTAACTTCACGCCTCTATCCCAGAGGGGTAGGTAGAGACCATGCCACTTGCCACGATCCTGACAGATAACCTTCGCTTCATCAACGCTTATTAGTCGTTGCATGCACGCGCGCCCGTTCCAGGTACTTTCTATCTTCCCCGTAGCTGGGGGATGTATATCCCCTATTTGGTCGAAGGATGTCCGCCCGGGACGTCCCTTACCGTTCTATATACGAGTATTTGTTTCGTCAATCCTTCTTCCTTCATGCTCTCCACATGTCATAAGCGACGCAATATTCCTTTCCCAATTCTATTATTATTATTCACTAATATTAAAAACACAAATCTGTTATGCTAAGCTGCGTAATAGATTGTTCATCTTTACGGCATCCCCGGCATATCGGTTATCAAAAAGTCCCACTCTCTCCTAAGCTGCATAACAGTGTTCATCTTTGAGGCATCCACGGCATAGCGGGCTATCGGTAAGTCCCACTTTCTGCTAGGCTCCATAACAAATTGTTCTTGTTAGAGGCATCCCGGCATAGTGGGCTATCGATAAGTCTCACTCTATGTTAAGCTGCATAACAGTTTGTTTATTTTTGTGGCATCTCCGGCATAGCGTGAAACATATCGTTCCATGTGTTTCAGTAAATCAGCAGGGCCTGTCAAAACTGCCACTCAAATTAAAATTAATTTTATTTCAACGTAATGAATGTACATTCTGTTTGCTGAATGTCAACCTACAACATAAATTGTAAGCCGCCTTACAATATTGCCATAATTAAATACGAAGTGCTCGTAGCCTAGGCGAACCGAGTGATTGGAAACAATCACGTGGTTAAGCAACACAGGCGCGGTAAGGTACGGGATGGGTGAGCGTCCCGTGACTACCGCTAGTGGCATTTTTCCGAGCGCTTCCGTGCTTCGCAAGGCACGTTGAGCCGTTGGTGCCGGCTGTCATATAATGGCAGTCGTTAAGCCATGTCAGAGGCCTTATGGGCGGCTTGATAACTTCTGACAGTAAGGCCCGCCACTGTCTTACAATCCTCCACCAACCCGGACTTGGCCCCCGTGGTGGAGTATGGCCTAACCTTCCTGCGATGTAGGAAGAGACCCGTGCCCCAGCAGTGAGGACATATAAGGGTTGATAACGTAAATACGTACAAGTCCTTTATTTTGGGAGACTCCAAGAGGTATTAAAAAGGCTTAACTGACAACAAAGAACAAATTTTTATGTTCATTAAAAGATTTTTCTCTAAAACTTTTTTTGCAAGTCTTGTGTTTTATGAACTTTCTAAAGAACTTACACGTCGTGACATCTAGCATAATCGACTATTATAAATGAGAAAGTTATAATGTTTGTAGTCATGGTTTGCGCATTGAGGTCACGTATTCAAACACCTCTAACACTCAGGTTTCCTCACAATGTATTCCTTCGCAGTTAGGAAGTGGTATTGCTACTATATCTTCACAAACGTACAAAACTTAGAAAAGAAAGTCATTGGTACATGCCCGCACTGCGAATTGAATCTGGGTCTCTCACTTGCGAGTTCATTGTTCTACCAACTGGGCTACCGCCGCTCTATGAAAAGCATCGGTATCAACCCTTGTATATCCCCACTGCTGGGACACGGGTCTCTTCCTGCATCGCAGGAAGGTTAGGCCATACTCCACCACGGGCCTAACCTTCCTGCGATGCAGGAAGAGTACTACACCGCCTTACTGTCAGAAGTTATCAAGCCGCCCATAAGGCCTCTGACATAGTTTACCGACTGCCATTATATGACAGCCGGCACCAACGGCTTAGCGTGCCTTGCGAAGCACGGAAGCGCTCGGAAAAATGCCACTAGCGGTAGTCACGGGACGCTCACCCATCCCGTACCTGACCGCGCCTGTTGTTGCTTAACCAAGTGATTGATTCCAATCACTCGGTTTGCCTAGGCCTCGAGCGCTTTCAAAGCATATTTCCTTAAAATATTGCTGACGGTTTAAATAGCACGCTGTAGTACTATCCAATATGCAAATATAGAAAATCGATGCAGCTGCTCCCGGCAATTTTCGTGAGCGAGTAAAAAACTCAGTTGGCCAACTGCTTTTGGATGCTGTTCCGTGTCGATAGGAAGGATTAGGGGGCTATGAAATATTAATAGCGGATCTACCAGGCGCGGCTTTAGGGAACCAGTGTAGCTCGGGTCTTATACACATATTGCTTCGAAAATGGTGCCGGAATACAGTACAGACTTTAGGTGAATTTAAATAGAGTGCCAATACCAGACATTTTAACTCTGTAATCTAAAGAGAAAAGTTGAGAAAATGTAATTCAAGATTGTATTTGTTCTACACGTTTTATATTATGTTTTATGCCAGAAGGAAACTTAACATTGCGAAAAATATAAAACAAAATTTGTAATTGACGATTAAAAAAGTACAAGACAGCGCAAAAAAATTTTGAAAAATTTTAAACGATTTCTCTAATTCTTTTTTTAGCATATTCCTTGAAGTACGAGGATGGTTCTTACGGAGAGAAAAAAAAAATTAAAGAATCGTCTGCTAATACAACTTAGCTTCTTTGATTCTTTAATTTTAATATTTAATACAACTCAAAAAGAATTTGTCGTTATTAAATACATCGCCTTTGGCAGTAGAAAATTCTTTGCATAATTTATTTCTAACTTTATTTGACCAAATAGCCGAAATCAAAAAAAAATATTGACATAATAACAGAAAAATACACCATAAATAAAAGTGCATCACTACTTCTAGATGCTATGATTAGTGCCGGTTTAAATCTACTATTAGATTACAAACAAATAATACAAAAAAGAACATCCAACTTATAAACTCGAGTTCCTTATAATCAACTAGTTTTCCATATAATAATAATATTGGCCTTTTTGCATCTACTTATTGAGATGATTTATACAGCGTCCAGTGGTATCTTCACTCACACCAGATGGGTGAAGGGACCACTCCTACGCTGTAGTGCCTGGGACATAGTTTTATAGATGGTGTAGGCTTGCCCAGCACCTATACCATCCTGACAGCTTAGGCGGCCTAGCCCACAGGAAAGACTAGTCAATACGTGCGGAGCCAACCAAGCCGCGGGTTTCCTCACGATGTTTTCCTTCACCGTTAGCGTGTGGTATTGCGACTACAAATTCGCAAATGTACGTAACTTTGAAATTAAACAAAGTCATTGGTACATGCCCGCACTCGGGATCGAACCTGGGGCTCTCGCTTGCCAGTCCATGGTTCTACCCACTGAGCTACCACAGCGATATTGAATCCATATATTTCCATATATTGAATCATTATATCCGCATCATCAGCCCACCGAGGGGCACGAGTTTCTTCCCTGAGGAAGGTACAGACCATACTCCATCACGAGGGCCTAGTCCGGATTAGAGGAGGCTTCCAAGACTAGCGGCTGGTCTTACTGTCAAGAAATTTCACGCCCCCCTAAAGCCTCTGACTTGGCTTAACGACTGCCATCTATCGACGGCAGCCGGCATCAACCGCTCGACAAATGCCACTAGCGTTAGTGAGGTATTTAGTGCCAAATGAAACGCGCGCTATCGTCGGTGGATAGTTAATTACTGATTGGCCGAAAGTACCACTCAGTGGAGGTGCGCATACATTACAGTTAGTCATAAACGGACAGCCATCCATGATCTGAAAGCACCCTGCGTTGCTGAACCTTCGTAATCGTTTAACATCACTCAGTCAGCCGGGGCTACGAGCGATTCGCTATACCAAGCCTTTATCATCTTCTTCTTGTTCAGGCTTTATTAGTCCACTGCTGGACATAGCCCTCCCCTAATGAGCGCAAGGTTGTGCCATCATTGGGGGGTAAAACCCGTAATCCCCACGCTGGGCATGCGGTTTGGGGATCGCAGTTCGGTGGAATTGTACTGCAGGGGGCGCTGCTGCCCACCCCCCGGTTTGTATCCCTCAGTCGCCTTTTACGACACCCGCGGGAAGAATTTGGGCTAGTGCTATTCTCTAGGCCGATACCACAAAAGCCTCTGTACCCTCCCCTAAACTAAATCCTAAATACGTCCCAGACCAGAGAGCTTGCCAAATACGTCGATGTGCCAGTGGGCTAGTTAATTATTATGCAATGTGACTAGCCGTGTAGCGGGGACAAGTCGTAAATTGAGCGGTTAGCTTGGCAACTTTATTGATAGTGGTTCCATTAACATTTTAGACTAATAGAGAGAGTGGGTGCCGCTATCAAAGCAGACGGTGTATCGATTTTTTATTAAGGTTTAGTTACGTTTGGGTGGCTTTGCCTTAGACAAGTTCTCGCAAGTCTGCGTAAGGAGAAATTTTATACGTGGTTTATTTAATTATATGTAAATACTTTTTATGCACTTAAATACGGCAGTACGATACAATACAATAAGGCAATACGATACAGCACAATAATACCTACACAGCAGGTGAACTCACAGGCCTTCTCTCGTAGGCAAAGTATGTTTGCCTGGGACGTCCCTTACCGGCCATTCCACCTACATTTACTGTAATATTTGTTTCGTCAATCTTTCTTCCTTCACCCTGTCTACATGGCAAACCCAACGCAATATTCCTTTCTGAATTCTAGACATTACATCCAATCAAACAATTATAGAGTCTATAAACCAGAAATAGATTTTACTTTATGGTAGTAACGTTAAGATAAGTTGGTTAGGTAGAAAAAGAAGTAGGATGTTATTGGGCATTCTGGACCAGCTTCCATTCGTTTGAGCTCACGACGCACCGCGCCGGTTGGCGCGGCTTGTCGCTCTCTCAAACTCATTACAGCTATTCCAGAATACCCAATAACATCGAGTGATTCTAATTTATAGTTTCAATAATTTTACGAGCAACCTACACAGTTTATGATAAATTCCATCAATGAAAACGAATGACACTAGGAAGCTTGAGTGAATGCAACTCACCATCATCTTGGTGGAGATAGGTCCGCATAGTCACTGAGTTGAATTAAATAAAGGATCCCCAAGCTCAACTGAATTGTATTTACCCACTAGCTATGTTTTGTGCAGTTTCGTAATATACTAGATAAAACAGCACACATTATTTGCGGTATCGGTTAGGTTTCCTCATTAAGACAATGACATGAAATATTCCAAGGGATACTTGTATTTACCCAGTCATAGTTTTGTGACCAGATTGGCTTCTCCCACTGAATGAGTTTAACACCACTGGTGTCTACTTTTCATAACAGTGACACAAAACTTTGCTTTTTCAACCCAGTTTGTTTTGTAGTCAGATTGACGTCTCCCACATGAACAAGGTACAACACCACAAATTTTGTTATCAGATTGACTTCCCGTGATGGCCCTTCATACAATAACATAAAAGTACAATTTCAACTTAATCATATTTTGTGGTCAGATTGACGGCTCCCACTGTTAGAAAGATTCAGCACCACAAATTACTTTGTGATCAGATTGACTTCATGTGATGAACCTTCTTGCGCAACAGTGACACAAAACATTTTCGTCTTAACTGTATTTTATGGTCAGATTGACGTCTCCCATTGTAAAAAAGGTGATTCCAACACAACAAAATTTTGTGATCCTTTTCATGTGACACAAATACTGGGTGATTGGCAGAACCAGGAAATACTTGTATTTTAGGCATATTTTATGGTCGGCACAAAGAATACCTTACTTTTCCCACAAAAATGTTAGTGATCAGATTGAAGTCTCCTGTTTATCGTTCACTACGGAAAACACAAAACATTGCACAGTAGGAAAAATGTACTTCTACAGTTACTTGAATCCTTGGGTATACTTAAGTAAAATCGTGAATTAATGATAATATCACTGACACATAAAAGTATACTTTCATTAATGGAAATCTATTTCCTACTAACGTGTCACTTTAGTTAACGCGAATGCGAATATGATAGGTGGCTGGCAGGGATTGTCAACCTTTAGCTGTTGACGCAGGAGTTATAAATTTGATACGAAGTATACACGGTGTAAGAAAAAATATGTTGTCAAAAAGTACAGTTTTATTTATAAAAGTTGGTTCCTTTGAACATTCCTTAAAGGTATTCCGGTAATAAAGCATTTTCCATGTTATTATTTTTTTAAGACTTGATGTTAAAGTATTTTAAGAAATCATGATTTTGTAAATACGACCGACAGCATTTTGTCTTTTTTTAATTGAAACTTGAAGATATTATTCTCGTCCCATTATACGTAACTGAACCTATGCAGATAGTTTTATATTTTTTCAACAGTTTTCTAACATCAGTTCTCGTTCATTTTCTATCTAAATTTATCTGTAACATACAGTAAAATAAATACAGTAAATTTTACATAACCCATAAATAAAGAATTTAGAGGGGTCATAATATTTTAATGTATCACCTACATAAGAGATAACCAAAGGTTGACTATACTAGCTATACTCTAGTCTAAGATCCACACGGAAAAAACTCGTTGCATCAAAATATTTAGCTGTAGGTATCATTAATACCTAATGTTTGACTTTCACATAATATTGTGGAGTCTACCAAATGTTTTATAAAGAATACCTAGATAAGTATTATTTATCCTGAAATACATTTATATAGTAATTTCATCGATATCATACGATGTTTTCTATGGATAAGCTAGAGGAATTAATTATAATTTCCTATTTAGCTCATCATCCGATTTCTGGTAACTGGAAATAACAGTTTATTTTCTTCTGCTATAGTGAAATATTCACCCAATTCGAACATTATCTGATTAAGATCAAGAAAATCTAAAGTAAATTGCAACATGTGTATCTAGGACTATTTACTCCTACCTAGGTATGAAACCTACGAATTTGCTACGTTAACGTTATTGGATCCGTTGCAAGCTTCTGATTGCGAAACATCTTACCTACAATAATCGATATATTGGTCGCATTATGTTGCAATGGCAACCAGCCACATTAACTTGAGCTATTAAATAGTGCTGACATTATGAGAATAACATATAGGCTTGACCTTGCTACCGGTCAAGATGATTTGGTTAAGTACCTACTTTTGAAGGCAAAGCAAAAATTTTGGGTGTTCGATACTAAAAAGTAATATGTATTACTTTTATCAACAATCACCTATATTCATACACCTATAAATAAAGGCGATTTTCGCATTTACTTCATTACAGTACTTGTAATAAAAAAACAACATACACATTTAGGATATAAACCTATAACACCCTGATTTATCTAAAATTCTCATCACTTCCGATAACGTGATAACGCTGTTCAGTACAGTCTCCGTGTGGTGTAATTATCTACGACTTCCTCGCTACCAGTCACTCCATCGGTATCAAAATGTTAGTAAGTATATTTATTTACATCCTAATTTTTTTTTTTTTACGTGTTCCACTGACTAAACCGTATTAGTCCCTATATGAAAACTATGTCCCGAACTATGTCTAAAAAATATGTTCCAGTCACTACATTTATCTAGTATAGTAATTACAATACGGTGTATAAATCGTTTAGGTTAAATGTATAAGACTGGTATAAAACTATGTTATTATTATTTCAGGTCTGACTCCGAGTTTGAATTCTCTGGTGTACCTATTGCTGTGCAGTCGAGTAAGAAGCAAAAGACTCCAACCAGCTCCAAACGCAAAGCATCGAGCTACGTTGAGGAGACAGTTAGGTAAGAATACAATACATCTATAGTTTATTATAAATGATTGTACACTTTACACATCGTTTCAAATGACGATTCCCTCGATGTAATCAAGCTGTTGATGAAAATCTTGGAACATTGAAAGAGATAACAACTGTTTATTTGTTTGTTTCATAACTAAAAGTTGTTTATTCGTCTTAATAATTCAAACCATAGGTTTGACCCTTAAACCTTATTTTCTATAGCCTAAAGCCGGGCCGCTGCACCATGTTACGCGTGTTACAAAAAACGTAACACTTAAATATAATAAAAGTGGGACATGGTATAACACGTTAGGTACTTGTTATATAACGTTACGTTACGTAACACGTAAAGTGTTAATACCACTCCCCATTTTTGTTTTAATAACGTGTTACATTTTTTGTAACACGCGTAACATGGCGCAGCGGACCCGGCTTAACATTGATCGTTACGGTAAATGTTTACATCCAGGGAAAAGTTTACTGGAATAGAATTAGTCTCGTTATATTATTCGTTGTTACGTTGTCGCGTCATTTGACTCTAGCACACCGCTGAGTCATTGAATCGTTGATTACATTGCAGGCATGTACTCGTAAAGGTTAACATGCTGTCGACTGTTTACTTTGCATCTTACTAGTCGTGGGTTCGATACCCGCTTCGCGTAGTATTTTTGTTTTCCATGTAAGATATGCTTATTAAGAATCACTTGGGATATTTGCTTATTAAGAATGACATATATGGGATAGATCAAAAGTAGATATGTACCCTTCATATTAAACTATCATCCACTTCATACTCGTTCAATGTATGTGTATCTCCTATAGATAGCCTACCCAATCGGAATATAGGTATAAGTTTATGAAGGTACTTATGTTTTAAAATATATTGTTCACTTTTACAGGTCTGCAAGCACCTTAAAGAAAAAGACGGTGGGAGATCTTTTCGGGATTTTGCGAGACGCAGAGAAGGTCGCTAAAGCGACTCCCGAGCAGCACCAACTGGGGTCGAGTCTAGTGACGCGGGTCGCCAATGGTCACGTTCGTCGGACAGCAACGACGGAAGGAGAATTCTATATAGAATTGAAGGTCTACAACACTACCGATGCTGCAAGTACCAACGTTCAAGAGAGGTGGAAAAAAGCGTTGATGGTAATAAAATTGCAGACTGATACGGACACACCGCACTGGGACGTATTACAGAAATTTATTAAACAAGTTTATTCACTGTATGATAATAGTGAGGCGAGTTTTTTTAGATTTTAGGCGAGACTGATCCGACTGACCCTTACTACTACGCGCAAAATATTTTGAGTGGGTTCGATAGTGATGTCGAAGAAATACGAAACCCGGCTCCATCAGACGTGGGGAAGCGGAAAAGTAAGACTTCAAGGAAACGGGTTGCAAAGGACTCCACGTCTACATCATATGTGGTTAGCAAGGCGGCAAGAAGAGGAAATCGGTTGATAAAAATAGAAGTATTCGACTTAAATGAGTGTAAGGACACAAACAGTGAAAGTGCGGTGTTAAGTGCCCAATATGTTGTGATAGATCCTGTAGACGAAATAATGGACATGGTGGAAAACGTAGTTAAGAACATTTCTAAAAATATGTGCAATAGTTATTAATTTCGTTTTAAATTAAAAATTAATTAAATAAAACATGTTTTCTTTTTTAAATACATTTACATTTATTTCTTACTTTCAATAAAAAAGTTACATAAATACTTGCTTATTCTAAATAAATTCTATAACATTATTTTCATAAAACCATTTCTTGACACATAGTACATTTTTCAACGCACATTGTTTGTGGTGAGAAAAACACGTAAAATTGCATACACTATATTTATCATGCAGGTATTTTATATTAGGACATTGATTTTCCTCGATATTAATAACACAACAATCACCACAAAGTTTATTTACCCACATGATTTTTTCTAAACCTTTTACAAAAATTTTCTTATTCCTCAATAAACTATAAATTAACCTATGAAATTCGCGGTAGTCAATAAAACCTTCACGCCAATAAATTCCTCTATTCTTTTCCAACCAAACAACTTGCTTTTTTTCGCTATCTGATAAAGTAGAAAATGGATAAGGAGGTTTTACTAAGTAGACCATAGTAAATTCTTTAGTAGCGAGAGCAAACTCTTTAATAATAAAATTATTTTTATAATCTCTAAATCCTTGTAAATCTACAAAAATATGTTCAGAATTCATGTTATTTTTTTAACGATGTTAGAAAGTGGTTTATATTCGATTACACAATCGTTTAGTATGAGGCAGTAAGCAGAAGTTTGATCTGGTATTTCTAAATCACTCTCTATTTCTACTCTAACATCAATGGGACCTGTCTTCAGGGTCTCATTTTGCCTGCAGCAATCTATTACAAATAATGGTGCTTTATCTTTGAAATCCTTCAGATTTAACAACGGCTCACACCGACGTCCATAGTAAGACTGTTGGAATCTAGCGTACTGCTCATATAATATCATATACCTTTCTTCAGTAAACTTAATATTGAGACTTTCATATGGAAAGTAAGTTGAATTTAAAAAAACCTTGACATCACGTACATAACAATGATCAAAGTGAGACATGTCTTTCATACCTAAACTTTTCCGATTAGTTTGTAAACCAATAATCACATAACGTGGTTTCTCTAATTGAGATGTGGTTTTTATAGACCAAGTATGTTTTGTAGTCTGTGGTAAAAGAGGGTATTCATAGAGATCCCAATTCCTAAATGCTAAACTGATAGGTCTATCTTTCTCCAAACATCTCAGCAAGTTAACTCTTTCACGATCAGATACTTTTATATGCGGTACTCTCCATACAATTTTGTTAATGGTTATGTCATCTAACACTTCATTAGTGGTTAATTTAATAGAATTAAGGTTTGTATTACTACGCAAAAGAACCAGCTCATGTTTACAGTTCATTATTATTTTATTATAATCTTCAGCGAAACCTAAAACTTTATTCAATGGGATACAGGCGGAAAAATTACCAGTAGTATTTTTTATTCCATCAATGTCCCACCCCCATAGCCGTGACATTTTTGATTCATTTTCATTCATCGAGAGCAATGATTTAATAGTAGTTGTGATCCCAGCATTTTTTATCCTATCAATTTCTACGCCATTTAGTTCATATCGAATGTCTTGGAAAAGAAAAAGCGCTGCATTATTCACCAACTCAATATTACTCACTCTCTCTTTTTTATCGCCATTTGGACGGTGCACTGTGATAGAACCTTCGATGTATAGTGTACTCTGTGACGGTAAGACGTATAAGTCTTGTTGATTGATGGGAATGCGTATTTCATCGTTTTTGTTAAAACTATTAATGTAGGGCTTATACGAATGGATTTGGTAGCTTTCAATGCTGTTGTCGTAGGCGAAAGAATCCAAGATATTTAAGATATTCATTTTATGACTTTTAAGTATCTGAGAAATTGTTTATTTTCCTTAGTCAGTTTTTTCTTTTTAGCAGGTGGTTTCTGTTGCGGTGGATGTGTTGTACTGAGATCTTTGGTTTCGGGTACCAATGTTTTATTTATGAAATCTATCATTTTCGTCTTAGGTGTAAATATAACTGTAGTTCTTCTTGTCGTAGATTTATAAGGTTGTTATTTGCATCCAAAATCCTTATATTAATCTCGCTAACTGTATTTTGATTTACTGGGAAATATATCAAATTTTTTGGGATTTCTATAATCCTGTACCCTGGCGGTACATTAGGTGCAAATTCGTAAATTATATGGCTAGGCTTCCCATTTATGTACGATCCGCTCACGATATCACATTCTATTCGAACGATGGTTGTTGGTAGAATGTTTACAGGGAAGAGAGACTCATGTAATATATTAGCTTTAAGAGTCTGATTTCCAAAACCCAATATCCTTCCGATTGAACCGGATTTCTCAAAATGAATATCTTTTGAACAAATTATTTTTGTGCTCAAAGTGTTATTGTTACATATCAAATTAAACGTACAGTCTACTAAATTTGTTTTTAAAAAGTCATTTATATCTAATAGCTCGTATGATCCTTCGGGTATTTCAATCATTTCGTTGTCGCCATAATGAAATTTGTTGTTGTAGCATTCTATGTTAGGAATCGAATTAAACGTCGAAAAAAAGATCAGCCCACATTCATATTCACCATCAAGCTGCAGAGCCGGCGAATAAAATGTTGACAAAGCTGGTTTACAACCGGTTATTGATAGCGTGAATGACATCGTAATAATGGTGAGAATAGTTTATGATTTCTTAATATAAATGTTTCAACCAGAATGTTTTTAAAAATTTTATGCATAAATGACCGCAATTATAGGTGTTGTTTTGTTGATAGTTCATATAACTATAATAAACGTTAGTGTTTTTTGTTAAGTACTTGATTAATTCTACAGGTGGTTTTAAACCATAACTATCAAAGTACACGCTGTAATTATTTATCTTAATGTAGGCTACCCAGTGAGTTCCCGGATTTATTGAATTATCTAGATTCAGGATAGCGCACTCGATGTTATTTGATTTGCTTGGTAAAGTGTCTCTCATATAGACACCTCGAAAGTATGGGATGTCCCGAGTATAATATATTAAATCTATATTACTCAGTGCTCGTCTGGGTAACCTTTTAACTAGTTTTTTGAAGAATGTACGCACAATCCCTTACCTGTCTTGTATGGTTTGATGTATAAACCTTTGCCTAAGGAGATCGATTCCATCATTTTATTGTGACGCACGGATTCAGAAAGATTTTTTTGGGCTGACTTGTAATCATTAACTGCTTTTGCTATTCCACCAATACCTCCAGCTAAAGAACCCAATGCTGATAGACCAGCAAAAATAGGAATGAGTGGAAGTATTCCTCCAGTTTTAGGGATGGGAATAATTCTTGGCAGCTTCATATTATTTTTCTTATGAAATATTTTTTTTGCTGCTAAGTATGCAAACTGAATAGCATCTTGAATATTTTTAGGTTTCTTTTTTTTCAGATGCGATTTTAATTTAGCCATAGAAGTTTTGAATGATTTAATTCCAGCACCCGATTTAATTTTTGCTTTCATTACTTTATTCACCAACCATGATGCAACTTTTTCACCTCTGCTAGCATCTTCTGATTTTAATCGTTGCTTTGCCATCTTTCTTAGCTCTAAGTCAGCCTTATGCCGATCTTCTAAACTTGAATACTTTGAATAAGCTATGTCGTGCAGCATACAAGCGCTGTCCAAAGGGTTTATGCCTTTATCGCCTCTTTGCAAACGTTCTTGTAATCGAGTACCTGGACCGCAGTAGTTGTAGCCTGGTAAGTGTAACTCTATTGGTAAATTATTGATTAAAGTATTGAGAAGTCCTTTCCCTTTCATAACTAACGATGTAATGAAAAATAAGTTAACTAATCTGTAGTAATATACTTCAATGCTTTATTATAGCACTTTTATTAATCCAACTATTTTCCTCTTGACCTAAGCCGAGCCATTTAACAAGATATTTGTTTCCCTTTTTTTTAATTACCTTCTCAACTAAATAAATATTGGGACAGCTAGTTTTTTGCAGTTCGTGTTCGTAAAAACAACCTTTTATTGGTATACAATGTTGATCTCGTATGTAATATGTTGTGGGTATAGATTTTATTACTTTTACAACAGTGAATAATTCGGTAGACCAGTTTGGTGTATATCCTTTTTGAAAATCTCCTTTGTGCTTGCTGATACGGACAAAGTCTCCAACACGAAATTTAATTTTCTTTGCAGGTAAGGAAGGTTGTGATTTGTTTATATTACATGCAACGAGTGATTCATTTAACTTGTTTATTTCAGACGGCATATGTTTTGTAGTGCGATGCATAGTATTATTATAGCTCTTAACTATATCACATAAAGGTTCTCCAATCCACTTATAATTTCCAAACAAGCTAAAATGTTTAAACAACTTGCTCTTCAAAGTTCTTATTAATCTTTCTACTATAGACGCTTTTTTTGTTGAATAAGTTGAATAATGATTTATTTTCCATCGGTTCGTAAGCTTCTGAAAAACGTCATTGTGAAATTCGGTACCCTTGTCGGTTTGTAAATTAGCAGGTGATCGGCCTTCTTGTAAAACCTTATCAAACGCTAGAGACACCTCAGTTTTTGTTTTATTCTTTAATGGAGCGATCCATGCGTATTTAGAAAAAGCATCGATGACTACTAAAATAAATTTGAATCCTTTGTTAACCTTCTGATAGTTTTGCATATCAATCAAATCGGCTTGCCATAAATCATCAATCCCTTTTAAAATAACAGAACGACGTGGGAAATTTCTTCTAGCTGCTTTATGGATTTCATTTACAACAGATTGTTTGCTCATGCTGGTTTCGATGAGTCTCTGAGTGCTACTATATGATCTTTAATAATATTACTCGCTTCTACCTTTGAACACTTCTCATCT